>CABFWB010002279.1:70384-115535 GCA_902151455.1 Timema bartmani | reverse complement strand
ATCCCTCGATTTTGTTATCATTAGGTTTTTTGGATTGCCCCCGTATGGTAGCAAATTTAAAGACGTATTCACGTCAAAAATGTTATTGAATTATTAGGTACAACATTTCTAGGTAATATTTTGGTCATTTATAGATCATCAAAATCTTGGCCCTTCTGAAAATTTGTCGGTTTCTTCCGGCTTTAGCTCACGTGCCTGACTTTCAAACTTTGGAGCACACACACATGGTATTATTAATTAACCCGTCACTTATTTTGTAAAATAAATGGAGCACAATCTAATACTACCCACTAGTAGCCAAGCTTCATATTTAAAATACTACGTTTTATCTTTTCATTATAATACATCCAAGATTTCCATTGCATTCCAGCTTCAAATAAGTCCAACAATTTTCTCAATAATTTGCTCAATATTTGTATAAATTATATGCACAGGCCTATTTATAAGAGGTCTACTCATTTTTGTGTTAAATTATTAACACATTATTTAAGGCGATTAACCTTTTTAGTTTAGCGTGGAAATGCAGAGCCGTGGGAACAAACGGTTATCTTTCAAGAATTTTTATTGTTTTGCAATTTTCTTTTCGGAAACGGTTTGTTCAAGAATAGAAGCATGCTGATTAAGTTATACGTTATATATACACACCTCTTCTATAATTTTAACAGTGATTAAATATCGATAAATTGACATTTTTCAATATAAAACTGCCACCTTAATAACAAAAATTAAGAAAATGTAACAATGAATAAACATCGATACAATATCTTAAAAGGGGTGTTGAAAATATTAACATAAAAAGTTCACTCGTTCTCGAGAAAACTGATATTTCCAAACGTATGATTTTTCTGCAAGGCCTGTCTGGTAGCTAGCGCCGTCTATGGTTTCCATGATCCATCTGTTCTTGTTCGCGCGGAAGGATACTCTTGTCGGTTGTGAAGCCACGCCACGCCTTTCACCCTCCCGCCCACCATCCCTCCAAATAGGTTTTAGACTTGCACTCGAAAAGGCCAAGGGCTTTAAGTGGACATTGACTTCACTAAAAGCACATATAAACGTGTTTTAATATTTTTGTTTGTCAGAAGAAACACAAGAGCAAGGTGAATGCGGTTGGAATGAGATATCTAAGATATGTGTGTGTAAAAACTCGTCTGTTCAGAGTGAGTAATGAATGAGTGCTGAAGGAGTGTGGTTTGAAAGGGAATACAATATTTCAATGTGAAAGAAGCGTCTTACGTTAGTTTGGGCATGTTGAGAGGATGAGTGTGGATCTAGTTACGAAACAAATATATGATGGTAACGTGTATGAATCAAAAGGAAGAGGTAGTTCATGTAAGACGTGTCTAGATGTTGTAAATGAATGTGTGAAAAAGAGAAACGTTAAGAGTTTCAAGAATAAAAGAGCATGTATGACTCGGTGTATGGATGTTGTTGAAGCGAAGGGAGTGTGCAAGGATAGGGAAGTGTGGAGAAAGTTAGTGAGGATGGATTAATTATATTTGAGACCGAATGTTTCTCAGGATGAAATTGCACTTGCAGCTACTATCTGCATAAATGAAGCAAGATCATGCTGTCCAATAAGTGCATGTGATGAATAAGCCAAACTAAAATCTTTAAAATTTCTAAAATATCTAAACAAACTATTCATTTTAATTTTATTATAAAGGGGACTTTACTTCAAAATACAAATATTGGGGAGGGGGGGGATCCTTCTCCCCCCTCCCCTCAGGCACGGCCATGTTTGAGCTCTCAGATTCTGTACTTGTAGCACTACTTGAGTTCAACATAGAATCAAAACATATATCGCTGCCCAATCTGGAGTTGTTAAGGGGTAGAAAGGGATCAACTATTCTAACTCAAGAGCCATAAGACGACGCTTATTACAATCAGATGCTCGTAATCGTGGTCAAGTAGTTTGTGTTTTGACTCTCAAGTCTGGTAAACAGGCTTTGGTCTCAACTGCAAGAGGCTTTAATAATAGAAGGACGGGTGTTTAATGTCTACCTAGGACTGTCACCGCTCGATTTGACCGGTAAGAAATTTTCATTTTTATTATGTACTTTTTTTTAAAACTAAACTATTTTTAATGTAAGGTACATTTTCATAGCTTTTACTTTTATTAAATAAAAAAACATTATAATTATTAATAAAAAGAAACCTTGGTGGCCGCATGGTCTAAAGCGCTACTCTCACAGTAGACCAGACTGCCGATGACGGAGAGATCGAGTTTCGAATCTCGGTCGGGTGTACTAAGAGTGGTTTTTACAAAATGGTTTTCCACACAAATTCGGGTACACTTCCTCTAAATATATCCTTCCTACACCCTAAAACCATTAGATTAATTGTTACATAAGCGTATAACACAAATGGGTAGTAAGACGCGGTGCAAAAAAAAACTGTAGTGTCTGTCCTTTCAGGGTTCTTTTTAAAACTTCCCAATGTCCCAAAGAACTGAAATTTTATATAGAAATCATCCAAGGATGCAAAAATCCAAGATGGCGAATCCAATATGGTGGACGAAACGTCTAAATTGAGTTCAATTTGAATGAAAATCATTATCTGGTACATTTGTTCTCCGTTGTATGTTGTTTATATAACAAGCTTCGTCTGAACAAATAAGATTGCCAAATACATTGCGCCTGTTTGGGACAAGTCCTAACTCCTAGTACAACATAATTAAATAAAACTTGATACCAATAATGTTGTGTATGATCCTGATTCTCTACAAAACCACCACTTCTGTCAAAGAATTCAGCGGCCAGGGGTAGTTTATTATTATTATTATTATTATTATCATCATCATCATCATCATCACCGCGTCTTACTACCCGTTCTGGTTATACGCACTTACGCTAATGTGTAATGGGGTAGGGTGATTGTGAGATGAAATGGAGGACCTACAGTTTAACGTGGGATCCGAACCACGGTGGAGGCCTGGCATTCCTCATTCACAAGTTGTGATTAATACACGTCTTGTCAGAGGTGAAGGAAGGGTTTGGTAATCAGATAAATCCGTGCCGGGACCTAGAATTGAACCCCTGGCCTCCAGAACAGAAGTGTGACACCTTACCCCTAGACCACCAGGTCACCCTCCAGTAGTTGAGCCTTACACAATCTTCTTTTACTGTACGCACTGGTTCTTTGATTTATTAGATATCTCAAGACTTCTGTGGGGGTCCGGGGTTCAATCCTCGGTCCCGGCACAGATTTATCTGATTGTCAAACCCTTCCTTCACCTCTGACAAGACGTGTATTAATCAAAACTTGTGAATGTGAGGAATGCCAGGCCTCCACCGTGGTTCGGATTCCACGTTAAACTGTAGGTCCTCCATTTCATCTCACAATCGCCCTACCATTACACATTAGCGTAAGTGCGTATAACCCGAACGGTTAGTAAGACGCGGTGCTAATAATAATAATAATAATAATAATAATAATAATAATAATAATAATAATAATAATAATAATAATAATAGAAACTTCTCAGTCCCCTCAAACTGCCAGGTCTTGTTCGCTTTACTTAGGATATATCTAAAAATATTGTTTGGAAATTGTGAAATGGGCGAAAGCTAGAAAGCAATAATACAAGTAAATGGCGGGGTTGGAAATAAACTCAAAAAATTGATGCTAAATATATTGAAGATTTCTGAAATTGCTGCTTCAGCTGTAAATATTTTTATGTTTTAAAATTTCGCACATCTTTGGTGTACAAACTTTAACTTTAAAACAAAATTATGAAAATTTGTTGAGTTGAGATACGGGAATCATTGTCAAAAGGAATCAAACAGGCAGTCAAGGAGCCTTTCATTATGAACATATTTAAAACTCTGTTTGTCTATGGAACCTATTTGAAGGTGGTTTATTCTTTCTGTGTCGCTCTTTATGCGTTTATTTTTCGTAGTGTTCAGAAAGGACGGTTTGGAAAACACAAACTTACTTTTTTTTTTTTGCGGTTGACATTGGAAAGCTTAAAGTTGAGAATTCACACTGACAGGACTGTGCGCTGACTGGTTCGTCTTGGATTGATTCAAACGTGTTTTCCCAAGGTCACGGTTCAGCACGGTAGGCGCACAGTCCTGTCAGTGTGAATTGAAATATGGCTCCCTGTGCTCGACCATGGGTCGCTTCTCCTAGTTCGGCTTCTTCCGGCAAGTGCGAACCTTCACGAAGGCTATTATCTTCAACCTGACAGTGACTGCAGAACATTACAACACAACTATATTGTACAGTCATTATGGCCGAAAGAAACTTAATAATTTTTGTAAGAATATATATTTTGCAACACCAAGAATACGATAATAGTTTCACTAAGGAAATTATTTGGAAGGAGATAGCGGTAAAACTCAATGTCAAAAGTAACTTCGGTGATCAAAACAGTCAAAGCATGGTAGCGACACGACACAGCTGGCGCACAGTCCTGTGAGAGTGAATAGTAGCGACACGACACAGTTGGCGCACAGTCCTGTGAGAGAGAATGGTAGCGACACGACACAGCTGGCGCACAGTACTGTGAGAGTGAATGGTAGCGACATGATACAACCGGCGCACAGTCCTGTGAGAGTGACTGGTAGCGACACGACACAGCCGGCGCACAGTCCTGTGAGAGTGAATGGTAGTAACACGACACAGCTGGCGCACAGTCCCTTCTGTATGAATCCACCTAAACGATGTTATTGGTATTATTTTATTTGTAATGATACTATTTATAAATACATATTTTTAAAAGTTGCTTGAAAATTTTTGAAAAACAGTTTATATATAAAATCGTTTTTTAAAATATGTATTAGATGTGAAATCATTATTTATCCAGACATTGAATGAACACCCACTCATTCGTAACTAATATTTTACCAAATATGCACTGTATTTTGTTATTGTAAATAATTTTTTTGCTAAAATTGCGCTTTATTTTCTAAATAATATGTTCTTAAACAGAAAATTACAAAATAGTATATTATTTGTAAATAATAAAACTCGTTTGTGATCAGGGTGCCTTAAAACAAATGTATCTCCTATTTAGCACTATGAAGTTTAGAATAAGAATATAATATGGCATGTCATAAACATCCTATCCCTATTTATAAGACAATATAAGTTAGTGATAATGAATCAAGGAAAGAGGACCACCTTGCAGAGTAAACTGACTGTACAAATATTGATCGTATGTTGTTAGTGTTAAAATTACAAAAATGCTTTTAAAAAAAATCTTCTTGCAGAAAACAATTCTTCAAAAAACAAACAGAATCATCTTTGTTACAGCTCTGATTTATAATATTACTTTTTTTTTTTTGTTACTTTCTTAAGCCATGCTATTGTGAAATATCAGCTTGCTCCCTCAGCTTCATTTTTCTGTTCTCTTTCAACCCTTCTGTTCTTTTCGTTACCCTCATTTCAACATCCCACCACCCTTTTTAAACCCCACTCTTATTTTCTTACTTCTTTCTTGATCTTCTTTTCTTAAATATACCAGCAATTATTCTTACAGAGTACAAGTTTAAGCGCATTCCCAGTCTTTCACTAAAGTAGGTTTTTGATATTCTACCAAGTCTTGGTGGTATTAAGAATCTAAAGAGAAATTATAAAGAATCCAAAGGGAAAACACAAAAGATTGGCTTTTGTAATAATGAAGAAGGCGAGGAAGACCTTCTTAGAATGTTGTCTACAATAATGGCCGACATTTCTCCAGTACTCAAAAACATAAGATATCTAGATTACTCTAAAGAAATATTACCATTGAGCTCATGAATAAAATATGGTTTAGTAATAGATTTATTTATATCATTCCTCATCACGCATTATGACATTATTTAATATATATATATATAACTTGTACACCTTACACATATATATGTGTATGTGTGTGTGTAAGGTGTGAGAGTAATATATATGTATAAATTAAATAATGACACAATGAGTGATGAGAAATGATATAAATAAATCTATTTATAAACCATATATTATACAAGTAAAGTCTGTGTTCTACGAATGTCTGTAATAGTTCCATATGTTATACAATATGTTAAACATATTATATATTTTTAAGAATGAATAATTTTTTGTGAAAAAAACACACATACATATTCGGGTTTTTAAATAAACTTCATATAGTCCAAAAAGCTATATTTTTTTTAATAAAGTAAAAGGAAATATGAAAGGACTTGGTTTGATATGAAATAATACTTTAATATTAAAACAAATTAATTAAACTCGATATTTTCGAGGTGGTCTAGAAATTTTCCACTACCGTATTCATATATTTTTTTGAGTTTTGGAATAAATTTTTAATCAAGTTTGGACCATTGATAAAATTCGACTCGAACTCAAATTTTCGAATTCTCGCACAGCCCTAATAAATATATACATATATTTCCTCCATGTCATACTACCCGTTCAGGTTACACGCATAAAAGTTAACAACGCCAATGATGTAGGGATAAACTATGTGAAGGTTAATGGAAATGTAACCACATTCTTGTCGAGTGAGGCTGGGAAATCATTAAGGGGAAAAAAGCCCTCGTAAAAGCCTGTTTACTTAAGGAATACCCACCTCGGTGGCATAGTTAAAAACCCACGATAGTTTCGTGCTGATCTAGACTGCCGATGATGGGGAGATCGAGGTTCAAATCTCAGTCGGGTGAACTGGGGTGGTTTTTCCCAAATGGTTTCCCACTCTCCCTCCACGCAACTTAGAGTGAAAGAGTAAAGGTGGGCTACTCAAAATTATTAATTAGAAATCACCTTTTTTTACAAGTGACCAATTTCGACGATTTTTTAATTAAATAGAAAAATGAATTTGGTTTGATTTGTTAAGATAAGCTAGGCGTGTCAACTAAACCAGCATACATCCACAGCTAAAACCAGCTATTGAGTAACTACCTCCAGCGCCGCATTACCCTCCAGGCAGATTAGGTACGTGCCTAGGGCACGAGATTTTTGGGGGCTCGACATTTAAAAAATCAAATGGTATACAGCAGCGCCCTTTCCGAGGTACGACGTCACGGGATGTGAAACCAAAACCCTTGTCTTCAACAAGAATGAACATAATTCTCTCTAAAACAACATTCGCGGACTAAGCTGTAGCTGAAGCTTGCTTGTTATAGAGCGCTAGTGTATTGTTAGAGTTCTATTGGGTCTACTAATGCCATCTGTCGGCTAATAATTGAATCACTCATTTGCGAAGCCGTGACAGATACAGACGAGCACAACCATTTTACACAGTGGTCATATAATTATAGGGGATATACTGTAAATAATAGCAAGTAGTAGTAGGCCTACAACATTACTACTTGAGTTCATTAAAATAACAATATTATATTTTGGTGGGAGCTGGTTGTAAGGAGCGGGGGAGGGGGTCCCGCCTGCAACTCATATGCCTAGAGACGCAATATTTCTAATTGCCACCCTGATCACCTCCTATTAAAGCTTAACAATATTATTCCCCTCAAATAAGAACAAGAAATAAAAAGTCGCCTTTGGCTCAAACCGCTACCAATCAACACTTTCTAGACTTTAAATAAAGATGTCTTTGTCTCAAACCGCCACCAATCAACGCTCTCTAGACTTTAGAGATTAAAGTAAGATGCCTTTGTCTCAAACCGCTACCAATAAACACTTTCTAGACTTTAAATAAAGATGTCTTTGTCTCAAACCGTCACCAATCAACGCTCTCTAGACTTTAGAGATTAAAGTAAGATGCCTTTGTCTCAAACCGTCTACCAATCAACACTTTCTAGACTTTAAATAAAGATGTATTTGTCTCAAACCGCCACCTATCAACGCTTTCTAGACTTTAGAGAATAAAGTAAGATGCCTTTGTCTCAAACCACCACTAATCCACACTTTATAGACTTTAAAGAAGGATGACTTTGTCTCAAACCACCACTAACCAAAGATTTCTAGACTTTAAAGAACGACGCCTTTGTCTAAAGCCGCCATGTTTTGTGTAAGTACTTGGTTAGTTCTGAGTGGTGCAGCTCGGCTACGACTTGACTGGTCCATGGAGTCCCAACGGCCGACAGCTGAAGTCTCACAAGGACGGCTGAGCAGTCGCTAGGAAAACACCTTCACTCATAACTAGGGGGGAAAATGCATCGTGGCCGGTCGTGGCAGCACACAGTTCCTAGAAAGCCTTGACATTTAGGTCACGTGTCCACCGAAGTGGGTACTATGTTTATTGGTTAGACAATATTTAATATGATGTAATTTAGGTATTATTTTTAAATGATCATATAGGCCAAGGGTCGGTTACCTTTTTGGGGGCTCGATCGACTTAAAAACTTATCAAAGTTCCCGCGATCGACCTTCGTTTCTTCACTCTACTTTCACACTTATTCTGAACATATTTGTTTTATCTGTCCTAAAATCAATCTTCCTCAAATACTTACGTTCCCACCCTTCTAAAAGTATATACATAATAGATAAAATGTAAATTTTCATAGTAAACTATTTAATTTTCTTTTGACATTACCAACTATGACTGATCAAGACTTTTTGGCCCCAGTCAAATATTATTTGCGAGGTTAGAAAATTCAAAAGATTGACTTTAATGACAATGTAACCTGTAGGTTTCTTATGTGACCGACTGAAAATTGACACGAGATTGACCAGTTGCCGACCCCTGATAGAGGCCTATAACGAGTTTCAGTGCTTGAATGCTCCAAGGTAGGTATGTCCAACCTTTCTCCGACTGAGGGATAATTTCCGGTGGAATTGGCCGGGGCCACAGATAAGGTACCAGACCAACAGCCCCCAGGTTAAAATGGCTGCACACATTAGAAGAGCTTGAGTTCTTCAACACGGGGATCGCTTCGTGCAGTCCCGAATGACAACATCGCTATCAAGCAGACATTTTTAAAAACAGTTCGCTTTAAAGATTGTTTTATTACAAGGCAAACAAAATTTGCCTTTTAGTGTCAATAAGCCAGCTTTCACAAAGATAGATTCAGGCAGCGACCCTACCCTTTTCCCCACAAAATAATCTCCCAAACAAGTCTACTCAGACTGCAAATTACAAAGAAACCTTAGAATATAATGATATTTTATTTTTAAGTGAATGTTTGCGAATTGTTCAATTGTAAACAATCTTTAAATACCGTCGACTGTTACTTGTCTGAAAAGTTTTGTTCATTGAAAGGGAGAGAGTTGGGAAGGGGTTGGGGGTATTGCCGGTACCTGAACTATTGTGTTCTGACCCCCAACCCTTTACAACGAACAACTATTGTAAGGTGAGTTGTTTCACTTGTGAGTGCTGTTACCACTGAGATCTGCAACTAGCACTCCCCAGTGTCCAAGGACTCAACCTGGCACAAGGAGTATACCTAAACTCCCGTAAGGCTGAGTATCTGGTGTATATCTTGTCTGTGGCCGGGGTCCATACATGAGATTTATAATATGCTTACCCAATGTCCTAATATAGTACAAACACACACACACAGTAATCCATACATTCCACAAGTAACATTATACTTACGATTCTGGAAACTACAGTGAAGTAGCGAGATTTTAAGTCAGCCTCAATAGCCTAATTAGCTGTTTATTTTTACGATTTGGAGTAATTCAAAGTGATCTGGTGGGTCGTACATAACGTACTTGGGGACCGCAAGTGGCCCGTTAGCCACGGGTTGAATATGCCTTCTCTAAGGCGTCACTCTCTCAGTAGACTGGACTTTCGATGATGGAAAGACCAGGCTTCAAATCTTGGTCAAATATACTAAGGGTGTTTTTTTTAACTAAATGGGGTCTCACTCTTTCTCCATGCAAATACGAGTACACTTCCTCTAAATTTAACCTTCCGCATCCTTAACACATTAGTGTATTATATATATATACGTATAACCTTAACCGGTAGTAAGACGTGGCACTAAAATTATTATAAAGTTAAATACTTATTTTTAAAACATTTGTAGTATATTTGTTTATGTGTATCCATAGGTCCTTGTTAGAAGGAAAGGTTGAGGGAAATAGGAGCTTGGGAAGAAGGAGGATTCAAATATTGGATGAATTGAAAGAAAGAAGAAAATTCTGGGAGCTGAAGGAGGCAGAGAACAGGGCGCATTGGCAGTATAAGTTCACTGACACAAGGAATGGACCTGTTGTAAGACAGAACACCTAATAATAAATCCTTGTAGTCATTAATATTTATTATTTTGTGCACACACACCGTATCCTTAATCACGTGATATCCTGCCACCCAATAGGAAAATATAATACTTTGTGCAATCAAACATGTCAAAATAAAACATTTCTTTCGTCAAATTCTATAAACACAATCATCATTTTCATTATTTTATTTTCTATTTAAAATAGCAATACCCCTACATAAGAAAGTTTTCTATCAATTACCTTTAGGTAGGAAGTCATTCATAGACGGCATGACGCTTTTTTTTTNTTTTTTTTTTTTTTTTTTTAAGATTTTCCGTGTTAATGACATTACATTTTATTCTACAAGTTTTGAAGATATAATGTTAAAAAAAACCACGACTTCTTAAATGATTAAAAAAAAAAGTCTTACAGAGTGACAAAATAATTATTTTTGATCTTAAAGTAGTTTTTAATAAACGATTTTTTTTATATAAATCCTCTACAACTGGGGCTATTTGTCAGTCACAAAAATCTCTTGTAGGAGTCTTCCTGCCAGGAGGTAGATTAAAAAAGTTCGTGATAGCATGTCTATCTAGAATAGGAAACAAGGAAAATGTAATTTTAAAAAGCTAGTCAAGGTTTTCAAGGTGCAAATAGTATAGTGAATATGTAAACTCGTCAGAGGAAGAGGGGAAATGTTGTCATTAGATAAACAAGAGACCTTGCAGGGTGAACCGGTAATTATCTTCCTTCTCTTTATATTTTGAACATTGGTGTCTTAAGTGTGATACTGCTTAGTCTGCCTAGGTGCGTCAAGTTAAGATACAACCCGCTTCGAAAAATAGCTTCCAAATCTCCAAGTAGGCAACTTCGTTAATACTATTCAGAATCGGAACAAGTGAGTTCAAATAGGCAACAGAAATAACAAAGTAGATCGGTTATTATTTACATTATTTTATCCTGATTCTTTCTCAAATATGAGTAAAGTAAGTACTTTGGCAAGAAACCAATAAATTTCAATAGTTTCAGGCTATAATTAATAAACGATGAGTTCTAGTAGCCATGGGACATTGAACTTACATCATTGTATCGTGTACTAATTACTAGTTTATACAAGGCCGTAGCCAGCCAATAATTTTAGGGGGGGGGGTTTGGTGGGCACATCCCCCAATTGCAGGAAGATGAAAAAAAAAATCTATATGATAAAGAGTTCTAGAAGATATTTGAAGTGTTTTTATGGCAATATAGCCCCCTAGCTACAGAATAATAGGAAAATTTCCAAATATTAAACAACTCTAGAAGTTATCTGAAGTGCTTTTTATTGTAACAAAGCGGCCTAAATTGTACTTGTATCTTAATTTTGATATTGTTTGATCCATAAATAAAGCCGTATATATTTATTTCATAAAATTTCAGGGGGGGTTTTAACCCCCAAAACCTCCCCCTGGCTACGGCCTTGAGTTTATATAATGTTTTATTGCCAATTTGTATATCTTTTCTAGTACAGGCCAAACGATAAATAATAAAATTACATCCGTCATCTCATATCAGTAGTGCCTTGCTATTTTATAGGTAGTAATTGCAATAGCACTACTTTGTGGAATAAGATATTTTCAGCGCTTTTTACACTAATTCTTATAGATCTATTATTCATTGGTGGCAAAGTAATATAAAATATACAAGCCTAAAATGAAACTATTCCTACCTAACCTAGGTTTTGTTGGCATTTTGAATATTAAGTTATAGGCTAATTTGAACAGAATAACTTTTAGCTATACATATTTTATAAATTAAATAAATTATAATGATTTAGTGGATTCTAACACATTTTCTAGTGTTTGTTTTGTGTTGGACAAAGCGTAGACACTTTTAACATTATGAGGTAGGTACGGTATTAAACCAACACAAGACTGCCTTACAACTTTAGATTTGACATAAGTTGAATTCCCAGCTTGAATTTCAGTTAGTTCGGATTACATGACTTGCTTAAAGTAAGCCTAATCACTTATTAGAGGATTAATGTGAATAATACTCAGTATTAACCTTTTTAAAACCATATTTGATTATTATTTTGTCCATATCCGTTGCGATACTGTAGGTTTAATATCAAGTGTATAATCTAAGTGTTTCAAAGTGTTGCCACATCGGCGCCTCATGCGTTTTCACTAATGCAATCAAAATCTAAACACGTTGCCTATAAAAAAGATAGAAGCGTGACACATAATAAATATTTGGTTGTCAAAGAATTAGAACAAATGAAAGTTAAATAGTACTGTATCAGTTTACAGTTTAGAAAAGGAATTATTCATTTTCAACGTTTCAGGCATGTTGATCCGCTATTTTGAATCCACCTTATTAAAAAAAAAGTTTACTTTTCTAGAGAACATTAGCTTAAGACCTATCAGCATGCAAATTTTAGATCAAAGAATGTTTAGAAGTTTTCGAATAATTCATGTGGACAAACAGATATTATATTTTATTTTTTCAGACTTGTTCCAAAGTCGTAGACACCTGTTGGAATGGTGTCTAACTACGCAAAGTATCTTCACAATGTATATAAGGAAGAGATTGTTTAGTTATTACAAATAGGTGATGTCCTCCAATTATTAATGAAATCATTTATTGTATAAAAGGGTTTATCTCGTAGCCAAGCAGTAGGCCCAAGTCATTATCTAGTCTTGGGTCCATTGTTTCCTTTGGCTTCTTCTGGAAGCTTGTACAACAATCTGGCTTCCATAAATAATTAATGCTTCTTCTCGTAGATGGTCAGGCGATGAGCAGCTAGTGTGATGTTTGTAGCTTGTCGTGTGGGGTAGTAATGCTCCAGGTACATGCCTGATCTTTTGTAGAAATATTTTGTAAAATAATAATTTCTCACCCCTATCCCCCTGCCTTCATGCCACACCCCTTGACAAGAGTTAAAATCGCAACGTTGACAAATATAAAAAAATATTCAAAACTGTTCACAAATTTATTACATATACATTAATTAATTAACTAACATTTAGAAGTTGAAGATATTTTGTTTAGTATTGTTTAAGATGTAACTGTTTGTTTATATGCATAATTGAATGTGAGGAATGCCAGGCCTCCACCGTGGTTTTCACCCTACCATTGCACATTAGCGTAAGTGCGTATAACCCGAACGGGTAGTAAGACGCGGTGCTAATAATAATAATATATGCATAATATTACGAATAACAGCGATTTATTAATGTGTTAGCCACGCATTTATGTACCATACAATTTGACAACCCTATCAAGACTAATTTCTTCTCGAGGTTAATAGTGATAGGCCTATCCATCTAGTGGGAATTTGAAAGGAGTGATGGCAACTATAAAAAAAAGGAATGCTACAAAGTAAGGCAAGTCTCATAAGGGGAAAGGAAATAAATAAATATTATTTTCTCCGTGTAAGTTAATAAGCGTTATGTTCTCTCACCTTGGGAGTTGTTTGTAAACTTAAATTAATAAATAAACCTTTAGTATTTATTTTTCTTAACTTTCCAATAGTAGATTTAGGGATACTTAGTCTCATAGTTTATCCTAACGCTACGCCCGTGTTTTTTTCATTCCATTCCTAACAAGGAAAATTTCAAATTTTATATCTTTGTTAGTGTTTTCATATCTATTTGAACATCCCAAATCACAACAACTTTTAATTCATATTGTGACGATTTTTACTTGATTCGTAGTATTAAAATTGACATTATTTTTAACAAAGTTTTAACATTTATTTGCAACATAAATAAGATGTGACTAGCTAAGTACGTGTTTCAGTAATCACCTTCTTTCAGGTGTTTCAAAATTCTGTCACTACCAGCACCGCATACATCAACGCACGGTGCCTATTATCACCAACAGGCAAGAGTTTAAATATTGTGTATTTTTATAGAAAATATAACTTTATCTTAAAATTAAGTTTTAGCTTTTAACACATGTTCAAATGTGGTTTAATCAGACTACTTTTCACGTTTTGCTAAACAATTTAAACCAATACAGGATTAATATTTAAACATAATTTTTAAATGTGGTTTATTTCATATTCAAATAAAGAACAAAGTTACTTCATAGATTTCCCGTGTGGAAAATAGGTAGGCCTACACCAGCTGGTAATAAATATTTTTACCGAAAACTATAATTTTGATAGTCAAAAGTGGTTAGAAGTTTGAATATTATTTATTTAAATCTGATATTTTATATTGATTGGTGTCTTCTTTGAGTACTTATTTTAGCTAGGTAAAATAAAAGGTATCCATTTTAGCTATAATATTTAATATTCACATATTTTAAAATAATGTGTTTTTTAGTTTAACTATCTCTCGCTAGAGGACTCTGTTACCGATGGTGATGCTTGGCACACTTGAATTATTAAATTTTGAGTTTTTTATTTACTTGGTCTGTGATATATAATTTTGTCTTTCAAACAAATATATTACCCACGCCACCTTTCTTTGCTAAGGTATGTATTTGATACTTGTCAACGTTTAAACATACCTGCTTAAATGTTTTATGTATATTTTCATTTAGTTTTGTATCTTATTCAACATTCGCACACACTGTATACGTTTCGTGTTATTTTTTTATTTTTTGCTGTTTAACTTCGCGGGAGCAAGATTTGTCCATTAAAGAACAGCAATGTTATCATTCTTTGACTCACAAAACTAGTTAGGTCGCACTAATTAAAATATAAATGAATTACTATTGATAATATAATAACACTCATTCGTTAATATCGTTTTATGACGAGTACCTCCCTCACCCCTTTCCTCCCCGACCCCTCCGCGCACAGGGATATGTCCATCCTGGTACCTGCGTCCTTGATGCTAGCACACTTCATTTTATATTACATTACCAGATAAGTGTTCCCAATTCCAATGTTTTTTATAAGCAGAAAGTAATACCCACACTGGTTTGGATTTTACATATAATACACAAGGCATTATGGTTTAATTTTAGTGGTAGTGTAGCCTCATTTGTGTGAAGGATGAAGTATACCCGAAATTGTATGGTGGGAGAGTGGAAAACCATTTTGTGAAAACCACCCTTGGTTAGCCCGACCAGGATTCAAACCCCACTCTCCCCTTCATCGGCAGTATAGTCTATTGTGAGAGTGACGCCTTAGACCATGTGGCCACCAAAGTGGGTTCCTTCAATGGTCATCGCCAACGAATGCAATATAGTGTTAAAATACATAACATACTGTTCTTGTATTATTGAAATTGTGTTTCCTACTACAGAAGTTTCCCCCTTCAAAATTCAAATGCGACTTCCCTAAACCACCTCTAAAGTAGGTCTATAATATACAAGTAAGGTTGTAGACCTGGGCCATGTCTGAATAGTCCGTCTAAGGGCCCTTGGAAGCCATGTGCACTTTAAAGTTGCAATGGCGTCGGCTGAAAGGCCGGAAGTGATTTTTAATGGTGTCTGAATTCTCTTAAAGTGTAAAAGTGCACCCCTTATGGTGCACTTTACTAAGGGGCACATACGACTTGCCCTTTATTGCGCACTTTAGTTAAATTAGCTTTTTATATTGAATGAAAGTATTATATATTTTGTGAAAATTGAATAAAATATTCACATAATGTTAAATAAAACTAGTATGGTTTGTTCTTTGTTTATATACATGAAGTTAAATGGTTAAATTTCTCTATCTAATGTGAAAATCTCTCTCAAAAGGAAATTTATTTACGAGTTAAAAGATCTTCAGTAAAATTTGTTTGAGAATAATACTTTACATATATAAGTAAATTATTTAGGGCAATATATATATTTATATAATGTACGTATATATTTAACAATTTCTCTACACATGCAAAATGTTTGACATGCTCTTTGGTATCCCTGCGAACATTGCGCTCCTTTTGGCGCGTAGCTTTAATTTCTTTGTTTATTCAGCAGTCACTCATTTCGGAGAAATATTTAAAAACAAGAGATCAACATGTAAATTAAGTAATTTATTTTTGAATTCCTATAGGCCTATGTATTTATCCGGAAATACTTTTACATGCTTTAAAACAACTTGATATTAATGTAAGCTAGGCCTAGTTTGTCAGCTTCCCAAAAATTTTAAAGTTTCTAAAACTGTGATAGGATTGACCATTTTTGGCGCCCGTTTTCCAAATACGTTTTTTAACATTAGCACATAAAAGGGTTAAATAAATAAAAACTATAGCTTAACCTCATTTTACCTTTGTCTACTTTTGATTATAATGCTCTTTTTTTATCATGATTATTATAAAATATCATCAACGGTATACAATTGGTTTTATTCTTTACAGGGAAAGTAGAACAAACCTTAAGGTTCGTAGAATTAAGGAAGATAAATGATAAATATGAATTTGCGCCTTAAAAAAAATATGTCACCATTGACAAAACACTATCAAAATACATTATCGTTGCCATGAAAACGCATGTTTCAGAATTAGCCACCAGATGTCTCTAGCTGTACTTTGATGTCCGAAAACTATCATACACCCTATGTACTTAGGGGCGCCAGAAACGTGTTATATTAAAGTGCGCAGTAAAGTGCACAAGTGCATAGGGGACAAACTATTCAGACACGGCCCTGATCTCAGCGCTGTGACAAGAACATAGTATAGCAACTTCCTTTCCATAGTACGACTGCTCCAAAATATCTCCAGATTATAGAGGAGCAAGGTTGCTCCGAACTTTGTTCCAGCGCTGGTTGTGACAGAGATAAGGAGCAATGCAAAGCATTGATAAACACTTCTAATACATAACCGTTTTGTACATTGTACTGTCACCTACTCTGCAATATTGTAATGATGCAGCTTTGACCAATAGAAAACAGTAGAGGTTCGGAGAAACAAATGATTACAGTCACAGTTGGAACTTTCTAAAGTAACGGTGTCAAGAAGGAACAGCTCCTTTTGTCCATTAGGAGCAGGCTGTGAATAAGACATCAGAGGAGCAGTGACAAAGTAGCAGATTGTAGTTTCATAACTCATTTCTAGCCAATACAGTTCCACTACAATACAGATCAGCTTTGGTATTAGAATGTAGAAGCCATTTATCTCCCCTAAAAACATGTATGTTATTGTTATTAAATAGCAATGAAAAGCTATTTTATTAATTTTTTGAACCTTAAAATAATATTTTATTTTAAAAATTTACAAGCTCTAATATCATTCTTGTGAATCACCTTTTATTTAGGCCTAAGGTTTTGTTAAAAATCAGACAGCAATTGTTGACGTGCCTAAGTCGATATCTATAGAGAAATCTTGTGAATGGCTAATTTGGTACTCAAAGTGGAACTGTTGAGCGTTGATATCAGTATTGTCTGATATTGTTGCTAGCACAGGTAGGTGCAACCGGGTGGTAGGGATCAAGAAGAGTTACTTACCGATCCACCATTTTTAACAATATGGGCATCGGCAACAAACAACAAGCTGTATTGTTCTAAAACGTTTCACAGCGAGACTATGTAACCATTCCATTAGGATCGACACATCCCTAGCCAAGTGGTGACATTGTCTACGTTTTTATTTTGAAATATAGTTTTTGGTCCTACCTCCAAAAAGTTATGGAAAAATAACCCTCAAAGGTGTTCATTATATTATTTAAACTCCAGTAGTAATTAATACTGTGCACTTTATTTATCATTTATTTGTGCATATTGCAAGGGAAGTTAATTTTAATTTTGTTTCATTGTATCCTCGTAGGGATAGGATACTTTGCTCCAGTTATGAAAATGTTCTTCCAAACCAAAAGAATGATGAAATAGTGCAAAATAAACTCACACTCTAGTATTATGCAGAAACAATTTTATTTTACTTATTTTTACAAAGTTTAACATCTGATAATAATTGATAATGCTTAAAAAAAAATTATATGACAATTTTTGTCTTAGCTACTACCCATTCAGGTTTTTACGCTTGTGTACTAATTACACTAATGGTTTTATGGATTAAGAAGGTAATATTTAAAGGAAGTGTACCCACATTTGTGTGGAGCAGAGTGGAAAACTATTTTGGGAAAAAACCTTCAGTAGGGTACACCAGACCTGGATCAAACCACGATCTCCCCATCATCAGCACTCTTTACTACTGTGAGGGTAACACATTAGACCACACGACCACTGAAGCAGGTATAAAACAAATTGATCGAAGCTCTAGCATTAAACATTAAAAACTAATTTAAAATACTTATAAATGGTTATGAACTATACTGTACTTTAGGTAATTTCTAAATTACAACGTAGAGAATGTTTATGGTTCTTTTTGAGAAAATATTTTTTTACAAAATAAAATCTTATATTTCAATGTTATTAATACCATAGGTAAGGTGACCAGATATCCTGCTTTGGACAAACATGTCCCATTGTCCCCTGGATTCCCTGTGGGACGCATAATTGTCCCATGACACCAAGATTTCAGCGGCCATTTTTTTCAACCAGATTTATTACAGTTGGTAACAAATATTTCATATATTACCCATAGTTTATAGCATCTTATTTACTTCTGGCTCTTTGTTTTTAAGAGCAGACAACTGTTTTATAATATTTTAGTATCCTCTTATATGTGTTTTTGTTATTAGTTTATGTAAACTTTTTATATCATTTTACTATTAACTCGATTGGTTTTGGTTATTGTTGCTTAAATTTTATAACTTTTTACTATATACAGTATATTCTTTCTCTTTTGAATTATTTTTATAGGTTAGTAGAATGTCTTAATCTTTTAATATTTTAGTGTGCTATTTTTAAAGTTTAGTTTAGATCAGGTGATTTAATTTGTTTCATTGTGTTTTATTATATTATTTTATATTGGGTTATTAATAAAACTAGAGCTATGAAGAGTTAGTGACAAGTTTAGTTGGAAATTATAGCTTTCTGTGCACCACCATGTCTGGAAGTAAAGAAGAAAGGTGACTAAAATTACAGATATAGTGCTTAATCAAGTTCTAGAATTAGCGGTAAAAATAATCTTAATATTTGTGTGTCCCAATTTTTGGCTTAGATTTGTTAGTAATAATATATTTTGTTAATGTTATGTAACAAAGAAAAAATGTTTCTCACATTCACATGATGTGTACTATAACCCAAGCACATCTACCTGTACTTGTAGGCCTAGACCATCTTCAAATATTTCAACTTACCTTTACTGTCTTACGAAGGTTAGCATAATTTGTATTATATATTTGGTAGAAAGTACAGGAAGCATGGATAGAAAACAAATAAAAGGGAATGAACACAATATGGCCGTTACAGTGAAAAGAAGAACACATATATAATATATTATATATATATATATATATATATTGGTTGGCATTAGATATTAGTTCATTAGTCTTTTTTAGTACTGTGTCTTACTTTCCATCTGGGTTATGCGCTTGTGTACTAATTACACTAATGGTTTTTAGAGATTAGGAAGGTTATATTTAGAGAAAGTGTACTGGGACCATTTGTGTGGAGGGAGAGTGGAAAACAATTTTGGAAATACCACCCTCAGTACACCCGACTGAGATTCGAACCTCGATCTCCCCGTCATGGGCATTCTAGTCTAACACTAGAGTAACATGTTAGACCACGCGGTCACTAAAGCAGGTTAATTCATTATTTAATTTGTGTGTGTTTTAAAAACACTACATAGGCCAACATTGCACATCTAAAGTAGGCTTACTAGTAAAACTATAACAGTACGCCAGGGAATTTTATTGGGGACTCAACGCTATATCCGTCCCATTTCTTTCTTAAAATAACGAAAATAATTATATCAGCCTGCATTTTTCCAAACATAAATACATGTAGAATCAATTTGAACAAAACCAACTCTTTAATTAAATAATAAAAAGTTTACTTAAGCGACGGGGTATCGTTCGGAACATAATATTGATGTCATGGTGTGTCTTGGTGTGTTGGTGCAGCGCCTTACCTTCTAGTAGTAGTGACACGGGCACCACTATACTGGCTGACAAGGCAGTCTCTATAGTAGGGATACTGGATTGTAGGAACAGTGAAAGCGTGCTCAGTGTAAGACTGAGCAATGATTGTACTTGTGGTAAACTGGCTAAAATGTGCCAACAAAGATCAGTACAGCATACTTACCGTAAGAAAAGAGTAATGTCATGGGTATGGGTACTATCGAGTCTAGTAACCTGTAACCAGTAACTCTATTTAAAATTACGACACTAAATTGGGAAAAAATGATAGCCTCAGATGACCAAAGCTATGAGGGGCAGCTGAGATTAAAACTGAGGATCACATCGTTGACAAACTGGTGAGAATATGGACTATTGGAACATGGAATGTAAGAGGAGTTTGTGGTGAAAATAATGAACAGTTAGAGGAAATGATTGGAAGAAAAATTAATATTATGTGTGTCCGTGAAACCAAGTGGAAAGGGAAAGATGTTTTGATATGCGTGATGGTAGCCTGGCACTGTATGGATGAATGAGTAAGGTGAAGTCAGGGGTTAGGTTTAATCTTAAGCCCAACAGCTAAGCTGTTTGTGAGAAGGTATGATTTGGTGTCATCTATACTTGTTTGGCTACATATGAAAATTAGTATTCGTAGAATTATGTTAGTTACTGCTTATGTTCCAGTGGAGGCTGAAGACGAGAATGTGAGAGTAGAGTTTTGGAGCTGCAAGTATTCAAGGATAGAGAAGTGTGAAGAGAGTTGGTGAGGATGGATTAAGTATGAAGTTGCTTTTCGAGCGAGATGCACAGTTTATTGCCTACCCTATAAGGTAATGGAGTGATTATGTGTGTGTGTCATGGAAATAACAAGACAACTAATTTAGCCTATATTAGTTACTATGACTTTCCCCAACCCAACTTAACCTGACCTTTCATTATTATGACAATTTCCCAACCCAGCTTAAGCTAAACTTTCCTGTCATCATCTATATTAACATTTTGAAAATGATTTAGGCGATGGGTTCTCGAGCTTTGTTTAGATGTAGTGTTTATTAAAAGTATTAAATATTTATAAAGTGTAGTGTTATTCGATTCTACTTTGTCTTGTGTGTGTGAATATTTATCTGACCATTGTGCCATAAAATGAAAATTAGCCTAAAACAGGATGGATAAAGCTTACTATCACCCTTTTATTTGCTGTTGAACACTACACAACTTAGAACATTGTTCAAGTTAGTAATTTATTACTAAAGGGTGTCACTAAATCTGTATTTTATATTTCAGTAAGAAAACTAGTCGCTGGATCACTGTTCAGCATTAGAAGACTGAGTTGGTTGATTACATGTCAACTCACTTTGAATTGGTCTTACATAATGTCAGCTGTGCCTTGGGGAATGCTGCCATTGAAGGACAATGGGAGGCATCGACCAGTATATTAGAGGAGCTTGGGCAAAAAAAAGCCAACAGCTTATTGGAAAACTGTGAGTTGCATAAAATATTTAAATATATTAACAACATTTAAAAATATTCTTTTTTTTAATACATTTATAAAATCATGTTGACATAGTTACTTTAGTTAGTTTTTTTCCCCTCCCAAAAGTTAAAATTTAGCTATTTAAAGTTTCTAATGGCTTAGAAATGCTGATATTATCCTTGAAATAAATTATTATTATTATCTTTTTTGAGAAGTAAAAAAAAATAGAGCTAATATTATGTAGGTTTGCTGCTAAGTTCTTATCTGATTGGAAGTATGTCTTGGGCTAGCTTCTTTGTTATTGTACAACTATCAGGTTATTAATATATTTTTAAACTTATGCCAAACCCTTCCTTCACCTCTGACAAGACGTGTATTAATCACAACTTGTGAATGTGAGGAGTGCCAGGCCTCCACCGTNAATCACAACTTGTGAATGTGAGGAATGCCAGGCCTCCACCGTGGTTCGGATCCCACGTTAAACTGTAGGTCCTCCATTTCATCTCACAATCACCCTACCATTACACATTAGTGTAAGTGCATACAACCCGAACAGGTAGTAAGACACGGTGATAATAATAGTATAACAAAGCTGAAGTTTACAATAATTGTTTTATGATAAGTTTCATTAGCTCCAAAATGAGGGCGAGACTGATGTGGAGCCTTCTCACCACAACCTTTTTTCAAAAAGAACCGCCCCTCTCTCCCCCCTCTCAAAATGGAATCTTTGCGAACTCCAGTGGGGCGCTTGTCAGACCCTTCAAGTATGGGTCTGTACATATCTACAACACCAAAAGCTAAATTACTTTATCATAGTTAAGGTTTAAATGATGAGGGATGGCCAGCACCCTTAACTTGATGATACTAGAATAGATATTGTTTAGATTAAAGACTATAAAACACACAAACACATTTCTAAGGACAAGCTTTCACTGTCACAGACAGCTTCATCAGGTCGACTGATGCGCTTGGTTGAACTGCAAGGTTGACTGTCATAGTTAAATAATCGTCTGTGTGTATGGATAAAATGTACTTGGATATACAGAACATTACACGATTTTGAAACAATAACTCAAATAATTTTAATGTCTAAATGTAGCAAGCAGTTCATTTCAAATCTTTACCATTGTGTTTATTTACATAAACGTTACAGTAAACATAGTTTTACTAAGTTTTGGTAATCTAAAATTGATTACAGGTTAACTAAATGAAATATGAAGTATTTGCTTAATTTTTTATAATTTTTTTTATTTTTCCTTTCTCAAAATTCAATAGAATATTTGTCAGGAAAGATCTGAATTGGATTTTAAAAAGAAAAAATTCACAAATTTGTTTATACATTCTTATAGCTCCATCCCTAACAAGTTTATAGATTCCATTACGTTTAAATTTTCTTTCCTATTGCTTGGGTGGAAATTTTTGAGTGCCAAATAGAAGACGTTCAGTTTTGCAAGAGATGGAGGAGGCGGTGCAAGTATTTCAAAAAAATCCAAGCAGTTAATCATAGTTCTTTCAAGGTAAATGAGAAAAAATTATAGGATTTACATCAAAAATCAAGCATAGACTTTATACCAACATTACATTATTGCGTCATTTCATTCACAATGAAAACTTATTTGAAAGATATCATAGATGGATACACCTTGTAATTATTTTTTTTGCTGTCTCATTGAACATATTTTAAGATAAATAGGTTCCTGAAAATATTCCGATGTGTAATTGACCATGTAAATAGTCTTTACATGAATGGGATGTTCTTTTCCACCATGTCTTACCACCAGCTTGGGCTCTTAATTAAATTGATGGGTTAGGAATAAGGAAGATATTAATTGAAGGAAATGTATCCAATAATTTTGTGTATATGAAGAGTGTAAAGACATTTAGGGTAAACAAAACAAAATAAACCCTCTGTACTCTAGGCCAGTATTTAAATTACAACCGTCCTGTAATGGGCAAAAGAGATTAGGAAAGCATGGTATTTAATCTGCATGTCTACTGTTACTGGTAAATGTTAATCTAATTTAGGCCCTAGATACAAATACTGATTATCTATTTTCAGGAGAGCATGGTGTTTAATCTGCATGTCTACCATTACTGGTTAATGTTAAATTCATCTGATTTAGGCCCTAGATACAAATACAAATTATGTATTTTCAGGAAATTGCCTCTGCAATCGCCAGCTTGATTTACACCCAGACCTAAAACCAATAGCTAATCTTGAGAATTGGTCATGATGTGATCTTCGCCTTGACACATGTTGTTACTGCGCATCAGGAAGCTAACAAGCTGCAGGCAGAGGCCAATAGAATTAGTCAGGCGGCCATTCAAGCACAGCGAGCGAGACCAGACAATATAAATACTGGGGTTGTTTGCCGAGTTTTGACAAGACAGTTTGATATATCATTGCTTTGGAAATTAGTTGAGTCATCACTTTATAACTATACGCAGCTGCTAGTAGACAAGAGATGTTAAACAGAAGGCTGTGTACTAATGTTCCTCATACAAATGACCTGCACTTTACAATGGTAACACAAAAGTTGTCTGATGCTTCAGCACTCAAGATACTGTTACACTAATTTATACTATATATATTATTTTTGTGTGTGTGAGTGTGAGAGGGGAAGTAGCAACGCTCTCTGACAGCGCCATGTATTCTGCCTTTGTCGTCGACAGGGTGACAGTTCGCTGTTTTTTTTATTCCCAGGCTACTGGTCCACCATATAGCATGAATATACAGGGTGTCTACTGGGTCACGAAAGTGACAAAAAAGTTACTAATAGTAAAAGAGGTCACGAAAGTTCCAGAAAAATCACAAATTTTCAATATTTTGGTTATAAAGTCACGAAAATATTTTTGTTTGGATTTCCCGCGCATTGTAGCAACGCGAGGGCGTCGAATGTTGAGCCATCCACTACCTATGATGCCATGCGCTAGCTGCAAGTTGTCTGATTGTTTTCACTGTGACACCATCTATTTAAAGTTTAATGTTGAATGCGAGTGCATTATACCTATACAACGTGTATCTAAAACATTGTATCAAACTTTTGCAGGCTATTCCTTGGGTGAAAATAGAATAATTAACATCAGCAACCTAGGGTTCACCGTGAATAATAAGGGCGGTATACACCCCTAAAGATAGAGCTAAAAATGACTGTTGTGTGAAATATTATGAAAACTGCTTAGGATATTACAATGAATATTTGTATACTACTTATTGAAACCTTGATCATTAATAAATTAAATGTGCTGTTACCGTTACCCACCCACATCATGTAAAAAAGGGGGGGTTGTAAGACTTTTTTCTGCAATAAAATATGTCAGAGTAAGTATTACCGATTTTGACTTAAGATTACAAAACATGGAGTAAAAATTAACAAAAAAAGGTGTCTTGAAGAAACTGTCTAGCTTTCCCTGTTTCCGAGATAATCATGCATGTGTGATTTCAAAGACAAGTGTTAATTCCTGCCAGTTAGGGAGCCAGTATAGCTGTGTTGCTAGCTGTGTTAGATACATTTGTCTCTGAGCTCAAACCTGTGTGATTATCTCGGAAACGAGAAAAGCTAGACAGTTTCTCCAAGACACCTTTTTTGTTAATTTTTACTCCATGTTTTGTAATCTTCAGTCAAAATTGGCAATACTTACTCTTACATATTTTATTGCAGAAAAAAGTATTACAACCCCCCCTTTTTACATAATGGGGGTGGGTAACGGTAACAACACATTTAATTTATTAATGATCAAGGTTTCAATAAGTAGTATACAAATATTCGTTGTAATACCATAAGCAGTTTTCATAATATTTCACACAAGTCGTTTTTACTCTATCTTTAGGGGTGTATACCGCCCTTATTATTCAAGATGGACCCTAGGTTGCTGATGTGAATTATTCTATTTTCACCCAAGGAATAGCCTGCCAAAGTTTGATGCAATGTTTTAGTTACACGTTGCATATGCATTATGTAATGTTCAACTGTTTACTGAAGGAATTTTGTGGTCATAAAAGGTCACTAAAATGTCACTAATTTTTGTTTCTCCAACTCAGTAGACACCCTGATATATACCTGGTGTAAGACCTCCTGTCTTCGAGACATATTCCCCATTCTGCATCTACAAATACTTTAACTGGTCCTGGATCTGAGCCATAGGTCAACCCCATATTGATGGAACCCTTTAGATAGTGTAATACACGCTTGGTGGCCTTTCAGTGATCGGTACCATAGCAGTTGTTGAACTGCCCCAGATGGCTTACAGCAAATGATATGTCGGGACTTGTAATTGATGCCGAGTATGTAAGAGCCCCGACCAGCTCACGGTACGGAAGCCTTAGATCGTCTTCTGATTGCTCTTCGTTTCTCCCCAGCTTCAAGCTTGTATCCATGGGGGTGGCAACAAGTTTGCATTCGGACATGCTGAACCGCGAAAGCAGACCAAGTACATAGCCATACTGGTGCACTGTCACCTGCCCTTCTGTCTGGTTAAACTCTATTCCCAGGCAAGATTTAGCATAGCCTAGATCCTTGACTTTGAAGTGTTTGGCCACTCTCCTTACAAGTTCAGCAATCCCCTTCTTGTCACAAAAGGCGATTAGGATGTCATCAACATATGTCGCAATTAGTATAATGTCTTCCCCTGAACCAATATGGAATAAACAAGGGTCTGAGACTGAAGGCGTCGCATCTAAACTTCTCAAGGTTTTGTCTAGCTTAAGGTACCAGCACCTTCCAGCACCTTCCAGCTTGTCGTAAACTGTAAAGCGATTTATTCAGGAGGCAAACCTTGTCCCCCCCTTCTCAATCCTTCAAGCATGATTTTTGCCTTCATCTCAATCTGACTCTGGCCCCCCGAATCAACTACATCCTGAAGGATTTCTCGTAAATTCTTCGGTGGTTCCATATAAACCTCTTCTTCTAGGTTTCCATTCAAGTATGCAGCTTCCACATCAAATTGCCTATTCTTCATTCCGTATTGGGCTGCAATGGATGCCATAAGATGAATGGAACCTATTCGAGCCACTGAAGTGAATATCTCAGTGTAATGAATGCCAGGTTGCTGACTAAAACTTTGGGCAACCAAGTGTGCCTTTTTTCTTTCAAGCTCTCCATCCGACAGGAACTTGTTCCTTAGAACATTTCGGCTGCCGACAACTTTGTGACTTCTAGGACAATCAACGAGTATCCAAGTCTCGTTCCTCACGGTGGGTTTCATCTCAGTTCCAATGGCTTGGCGCCATTTGTCCGCATCGGGACCAAACATTGCTTCTTTCATAGGTATTTCCGAGAGAAACGCCTGCTCAGCTTCCTCAGCGTTTTCAGCCAGACTTGAAATGGCTTGGTACTGCTTCTTCATTCTTCCCCTTGAACCTGACCTGACCTTCCTTGGCTGGCCACGGCCCCTTGTTGTGTGATCAATTTCCTGACGCACAACTATGTCAGGTGCCGTGTCATCGGGGGGTAGAAGAGATGTCCTCAGTTATGGCCGATCCATCAGGTGATGGTGCATACGCTTCATCGGTGTTGTCGAAGCTGAGGAATACCTCATCTTCGTCGTCCTCATAGTGTGTGATTGGCTGATCATCTTCAGCACGGCACGTTGGAGGCAATTCAATGTTCACAAATTGTTGAGCTTGTGTAGAGTCTTTGGCCTTCATGTCTCTTTCCCGGTCCATTTGAGTGTCGACTATCAAACGAGGCTTGACATATTCTATGAATTTGACGTCGCGACTTATCACCACTCGACATTTCTTGGGTGACTACATGCGGTACGCCTTGGACTCATCCGCATAGCCAAGGAAGATCTCTTCCTGTCCACGAGAGTGAAACTTTCCTCTTCCCTGTTCTCTGTCCAGGTAGAGCACTTCACTTCCAAATACCCTGAAAGAAGACACATCCAGCATTCCACCGGTCCATTTCTCGTACTGTGTTCAACCATCGAAGCTCTTGGTTGGTAGGCGATTTCGGAGGTAATTTGCAGTATTAACCGCCTCAGCCCAAAAGGGATTGGGCAAATTTGCTTCCATCAGAAGGCACCTAGCGACGTCAAGAAAAGAGTGATTATTTCTTTTCGCCGTGCCTTTTGCTCCGGGTTGTATGGGACAGTCAACCTCCTAGTGATCCCTCACCTTTTCAAGTCCTCGTCAAACTTCTTATTAGGGTATTCTCCACTATTGTCAGACTGCAAGCACTTTACACTTTTACCCTTCTGGTTTTCAACGAGGGCTATTTACTCAATAGTAGCTTTGAGTACTTCAGCCTTTGACCTTAAGAATCGAATCTCGCACCATCTGGTGCTGTCGTCGATAAATTCGACAAAATATTTTGCTCCTTCCAGAGACGCTGTCCTCATGGGTCCGCATACATCTGAGTGTATCATATCCAAGACGTCTGTGTGACGGTTTGATTTGCAGGGAAATGAGGCCCTGGTCTTTTTACCCGTATACAAATGTCACAATTCAACTTACTTGCTGAATCTGCCAGCACAACTCCCTTCACGACACCTTTACGAACGGCGTCCGCAATGGCCCTGTCATTAGTGTGACCCAGGCGTCTGTTTAACAAATCAAACGGAACTTTGTTTTCATTCGAAACTGAAGTGACACTGCACGCGTCCTGTTTGAACTCAACGCACGTAGTACAAATCGTTGACTCTGACAGCACTTACTATCGTATTCCCATTCGAGTCTTGTATAATGGCACCGTCTATTTGAAACCAAACATCAAATCCATGATCCGTTATCCTACTGACCAACAACAGGTTCGTTCTCAAGTCGGGTACATACATTACGTTGTCTAGCGTTACGTTCCTTTGGTCACCGAATACGTTCGCTACAAATTGTGCTTTTCCTACGCCTGCCGTGTTAGCTGTCGTTTTGTTCGCAAGGTTTAGCGCACTCTGCCAGGTGTCATACATTTCGCGAAAAAGTTCTGTCTCATTGCATAATTGCGTTGTTGCGCCGCTATCCAGTCACCACTTTCAGTTTAGATCGTTCGACTTGCATATTGAAACATTTAAGCATACGTTATTCGCTAATGTCGCACTTTCCTTTTTATCCTTGCGTTGACACTCGTTCATCCTATGCCCAGGCTTTCAGCACTTAAAACATCGTATTACTCTGTTTTTCGCAGTCACTTTTGTTCACTTCAGGTTTGTCTTTCCAATCGCGCCAGCCACACCTTTTCTTTGCAAACATGGCACCCAACAATGCATTCTGCGCATCATTCTTACGAGCATCACTTTTTTTAATGCGAAGCGCGTCCAGCGTTGGCAATTCGTCACGTGATTCAATTGCGCACCGAAAGTTCTCAAAACTAGCGGATAAGCTGTATAGTAATAAAATTGTCAACAAGTCTGGGTTGATCGCAACTTCCATGTCATTCAACTAGTCTACAGAGTCAAAAAAACTGTTCATATGCGCACACGCATCACTCATGTCCGCCACTTTCTGTAGCGTTAATCTCTTAAAAAGGGTTGCCTTTCTTGCCAGGCCTTTGGATTGATATATCTCTTCCAATTTCCGCCACATTTCACGCGATGTCTCACAATTTTTCACTAGCTTGAGTTCACTCGAGGATATAGCAAAATTAAGTCCAACCGCGCCTTCATATCATTGCGCACCCATTCTTGCACGTTGGCTTTGTTGACACGATCGTTCGTCAACTTAGGTTTTAATGCACCACCATTAACGAACTCCCATAAATCGGCTTTAATTAACACGGCCTGCCTTTGCAGTTTCCAGGTGTCATAATTGTCTTTGCCTAGAAGTTCAATCCTTGATACATTCGCAGTGTTCATGGCATCGATCTCAGAACTCTTGCGCGTTCGTTTATCTTTTATGTTAAACTTTTTCTTTTATATGACACTCATGAACCTAGGCCCATAACCTGTTGGAGAAAGATCGCTGTTCAAGTGAACCGATCAAACATGATAACAGAATAAAACAAACATCAGTCAGCAGAATAAAATTACAAGTGACAAAGTCACGGATGTGCGTCCCAAACTTATAAAGGGCAGGACTCGACTGTCTATTGTCTGGTAAAAATATGCACAGTGCATGCACACGCTAAACAACCACAACTTGTCATAAAATAATACCAACATGCCAATAAACTTAGGTTTAGATCAAATAATAATTACACTGAAACATGTTGTAGAAGACTAAACTACTATCAAATAATGAGAAGGGAATAAAAATTAATAAGATATAATTTTGCCAAACACGACCGCCTGTAGCAAGGTCCATATATATGAATGTCTTTGCTTGGACCTAGCGTGAAATCTTTTAAAGGCTGTAAACAAAGAGTCAATCTATCGAAATTTATATATAGTAATTTGTAAAAGTAGAAATCATGATTTTTAATGCTAACCTCAGATAAAAAAAAGCTTAAATATCCTGAAAACACTCATTTTTCTTGTGATCCATTTTATACTTATGACATAAGTAAAAACAGATACTATTCGTATAAACGGCAGCCCTGGTATAGTGCTATCACCAGTGTTACTGTGTTGAAAATAATATTGCATGATGTTGTATTTGCCAAATTACAAAGAAATTGTGTTTATTTAGAAAAAAAGATGTGTTATTCATGTGAAAACAGTAAAATTCGTGTAAAAATTTGTTTTTTCACAAATGCGAATTTCGCATGTCCCTACTAATATATATATATATGTTCAGTGGTGAATAAAATACTACACAATAATGACTTCTATTATAAATGTTGTTGTTAGTAAAAATAATATTTTCACTGTTTTTGTAATTTTTTAATGTTTCTGAAGTTTTGATTTTTTCCTAGCAGTCAAACTTTGTTGATTTCAATAGTATCTTAGTTCTCTCCAACTATATGATATCATTACACTTTCAAAAAGTTTTGACCTTCTAAACTTAAAAAAGAAAATCCACTTTGGTTGATTACTTGACATTTTCATGGAAAATGCTACAGGCCTTAAACTTCTAAATAGATTTTTGTCACTTTATAATATGTTGTACTTTAGGTGCAAAAATATTAGGAAATAGTGGAAAAAACAAAGTTTTTGTTGAAATTTAGAACATTTGTGCCATATTATATTATAAAACATGTTTTCAGAATTTCTGTAAAGTATGAAGATTCTTCATGTATGTGCCAAAAAAAATTAGTGTACTTCAATATATACTTTGTTACTTTGTACTTTAAGGTTTTACTGGCATTTTGATAAAACACCAAATAAAAAACTTGAAGAAACTACAAAATAATTTGTTCCCAGAAGTCTTGAAAGACATGCTTTATTATGCATGTTATACTTTTAAATGATTAACTATCAAAATTGTGTATGTATCATAATGCAATTTTTATTACAAATCTATATCAATTAAAACTTCCCCCTATATTTTGTTTGTATATAACTTACAAGCTTAAATTTATCACCTTTAAATTATTTAACCTAAAAGCCTCTTATCCCCAATCACAGTTACAATGCCTTTGTTATTTGAGCTGCTCACATTGAAGTCAATTTTTGAATTATTATATCCCCCAAACAAATGCCTTTTGACAAAAACAATTGTATTTAAAGTCATTTACAAACTAACATCTGGCTAGCTATGATCTCTTATTTACATATTTTCCCACCAAGATGAGTATTGTTGAACTATGGATGTTTCAAAAGAAACCTGTAGCTTATTGTCCTTGGTGCTGCAAATCCATTTATATTATCTTTTAAGTATGTTAATAGATCACTAAGTTGATTATATAGTTATAACAATATATTTTCTAGTAACTAAACAAAATTTATGAAACTCTTGCTATCCTCATTATGTTAAAAAAGTTTTAATGTTACATTTTTATATCTAAAGTATGATTGATAATTAGTTTTGTTAAGTGTACCTTTACACAGGATGATCCAAAAGTCACTCAACCCAAAGAAAAAACTTATACCATAGAGTATACACATCTAATGTAAACCAAACCATATGCAAATGTAATGTTCAAGTGTGAATTTTCAGAGCTCTAAAACCTACCGTTCTGATTGTTTACATAACTATTTAAATGAAACCGAGCCTCATCTGTGAAGACAATTTAGTCCAAGGTGCTCACACCATCCCTCACAAGTTCTCGGAAGCATTCACAGTTTCACTCTCTTTTCTCTTTGTCCAATTCGTTGATTCATGGATTGTGTGTATTCTTTAAGGCACAAGTTTCAGCCTTCTCGTAAAACTCTGCTTTTTCTATAACTCAATCCAATCTGCTGTGATAAGATTCTTAAGCACTTCCTGGCTGACCGTTCTAAGCACTGCCTAACCTCATTCATATTTTCATCACTCTCACTTGATGGCTGTCCAGATCGCTTCTTGTCACTCATGCTGCCCGTTTCACAAAAACTGTTTAATTTTCCATGCGTGATTCTGGAAAACTACGCGCAAACAATTGGTGGCATTCCATGCACAAATTTGTCTTAAAACACCGTATTGGCCTGAGTATAAAACGGCCTCAAATGTAAGATGGCCCTTACCCTATTTTCTCCATGGCTTAATGCATTTGAAATGCAGCATTTCTTGAACCCTGTTATAATGGAATCTTGTGAGATCCGTTGCCATGATGAGAGGATCCACTCGATTAGCAGGCTTGGTGATACTCGCTTTATCTTGCCTGTAGGAGTGAGCACATGATTTCCTTCCAGCAGCCAATCATTGTATTTCTTCTTCAGATAGTCTTTAAATGGCTTATTAACAACTACGTCCAGCACTTGAATCTGGCTTGTCATTCCTCCTGGTATTACAACTAAGTCAGTTTTCATCCTTGTGGCAGTTGTTTTCACAGTGTCAGTAAGATGACCCCGAAATACATCTAGTACAAGCATGCTTCTCCTACCAAGTGCAGCTCCAGGGCACCTACTCCATACTACATTCATCTAGAATTTCATTTAGAATAACATAGGTTGGGAGTTTGGAAACATCTGCAAGACAAGCAAGAATAATGGTTACACTTAATTTTTCATTGCCTGTGGTACGGATCATAATAAAATAAAGTTTTTGAGTTTGTGTTCGTGTGGAAACATGTCATGCATGATTTTCTAACTTTAATAATTAATATGTAATAGATGCAGCTTTTCACAAAAATTAAGTTTGAAATTAATAACACAGAAGCTATGCTGTGAAGATAATTTACATGTGAAATACCTTAGTAAAATAATTTTTTATAGTTTCTTACTTGTGTGAAAACATGTTTTGTGCTAAATATATTAGCTTTAGTTAGAAATATGTAATAGAAACGGCTTTACACAAAAAGTAAGTTGAAATTAATAACATAAGATGCTAGGCTGCAAATATAAGACTATTTTTTGCTTTCGATTTTTAATAAAAACTATCATCTTATATTCGGGCCAATATGGCAATATTCCAGAATGAATTCTCCCTATGCTCGTGAAAAACTAAGTTTATACTTTCAAATGCTATAACTCAACTGGTTACGCCTAGTGGATGTTTCAAGGTCATGCTGTCTGCACAACACCAAGCCAACATTACATTGTTGCCATGCATATAAACAAAACGTTCTTTTCCCATGCTCTTCTGCAAGAAACAAATATCCTTGGAAAAACAGGGTTGCGCGACTTTTGGCCCACCCTGAATATATAGATAAAAATATTGAAGTATTATCAATGTTAATAAATGTGTGTCAAGGTTTCTTAAAACTAATAAAATACATCTCATATAGTAAGTATGTATTATGTATTAACTATATATATTAGATGCTAAATTAATGAAAGCCTAGAATATTTGGAATTTAATAAATCGATATTTATGAGCTATTATTCCAAAAATTCTTGGCTTTAATTTTTTTTAATAAACAGTTGTGTCTTTACCCTCTTATTTTTTTCATTAACACTTAGTATTTTTATTTTTATATACATATTAGAGCTTTAGGCTAACCTTAACATTAATTGTTTGTTGCAATTCAAATAAGGATTTAACTTTGTTATTCAAATAACTTTTTTCATACATAGGTCTTAGCACTTTCTTTTTTCTTTAAAATATGGTTATGAAATGACAGAAAACTTATATTAAAATACTCCAACGTGGGCTAGACAATAAAGCTTGGTTTTAAATGTATTTCACTTGACCTATTAATGTTGTTTAAAATAATAATGCAAAATCAAGCCTCTTAGTATTAATATTTTAATAATATAAAATACTTTAATAACCCATAGCCATCCTTTGTTATTATAGTCAAGACTTCTATAAGTGTCATACATACCATTAAATATTGTCACATTATCTTTTCAATAAAATAACATGCAAACCAATTTTGTGTCTGAATTAATTATTTATATCTTGTTTTACCATTTTCTTTTTAAAAATCCCAAAGTCTTAACTAATATAAAATAATTAAACTTTTAAATTAATCATTGAAATGGACATTCATTCAACAGGATTTTATACCATATGTGTGGCTAAACTAAATGTATACTCAATTTGATTCTAACATGCCTCGGTGGCTGCGTGGTCTAATACGCAACTCTCGTAGTAGACTAGACTGCCGATGATGAGTTTGAGGTTCGAATCTCGGTTGGGTGTACTGAAGGTGTTTTTTACAAAATGGTTTTCCATTCTCTCTCCACACGAATGCATGTACACTTCCTACATATACAACTTCTTTCATGTTACTTTAAAAAAAATAGTCAACACATTATTATGGTATACACTAAGTGTCTTCATATTGGACAGTTAAATTTTTAATTGCTTTTCATATATAGGTTAAATCTTAAATTACACCATTTTCTTTTATAAATCCCATGAGTATGTTCTATAAGTTAAATCTTTGATAAAAGATTTATAAAAAATATGAAAAGATTTTTAATGTATCATTAAAGCTATATTATATTTCCTTATCAAAATCTTTTATATGCATAAAAATAGGTTCAGATTTAAATCAAAAAACCTATTTTAGGCTTACTACAATAATGTTTCAAATCAAATCTGTGTTGATTTTTGCTATGTTAAGTTTCCAAATACAATTGACTAATAAAATATTTTTTTAAATGTAGCCTTTTTAAAATACGAGATATTCATTGTCACAAGCAATTGCCACCAAGCCATCCTTTACGACCTGGAACGCAAGCTACATTTTCTATTCACTCTACCATACAACTGGTTTCCAATCTGATTATATTAATTTGTTAAGTAAATATGATTTGTAGATATGAGTTTAGAGTTAAACCTATCAAATCCAAATCTAGGATTTATTTAGGTTCAAAATATTGAATTGAATCTGAATCTTGTAATATTTAGATTCATAATTTTGCATCAAATACGAATCTTAGATTTGGGTTTGAAATTTCAAAGGTTTGCACATGCTTAAAGAATAGTAATAGCTATCTTGAAAATTAAACTTTTAATCTCAAATTCTTTACAAACAGAAACAGCCCCTAATATTGGATCTTCAAACAACCTCAATCAATATGGTATTCAAGGGTTTAAAATTACTATTCAAATTATGAAGGTTTGTACAAAATAAATGATTTACTTTATTTTATTTAGATTGTTATATTTTAGTTTATTTATATTGCGATGTTTAAAAAAAGGGTTAGATATTAGTTAATTACTTGAATGATGACCTTGTTTGCGTTTTATGGTATTAATAAATTAATAAATAATAACTTTGTCTTAGCTTCGTACTTTCTATTTAACACTTGTTAGCTTATTTCAAAGTGATGTGGATAGGCACATGCGATTAGAGTCTATTAGTGGTTGGTTTTCTTTCAAAGCACTTTTGCCCTGATCTATTGCACCGAGTTCAAAATTTGTATGCCTGATATTTTGATCTTGTAGAACACGATTTGATTCAGTATTGTTCTCTGAACTTGAGCTATCGTTATCATCCAATGTCTGAGTTGGCTCGTTTTCTTTCTTCTTTCTGCGGACTACGGGTGTAGCACGCCTGTTTTTCAACTTTTTACTTGTTTCACTTGGATTAACAACTTCATTTTCAGAATCATCGGCCATTTCATGGACACCATCCTCAATGTATAGAGGGATATTTCTTGCAAAATAACAAACAAAACTATCAAGTACAGCAGCTATAAGAAGATGTCCTGGAAACAAAAAAGTTAGAGATTTAATTATTATAATTTTCAGCCCCTACTATTAGAGAAATTATAAATTGAATAATAAATTAAAACATTATATTTAGTATGTAGATGGAAATTATTAAAACCATTTGTGTATATGTATATATACATTTATCCTTTTTGATAGTTTAAAATAGGTTATTAAAGTGGGGGAGGCGGGAAAAACTTGTTAAATAGATTTGAACCATTTAACTTTAAATTTAATATTGAAATTAGGAAGCTATAGGTTCAGTTTTATTAAATTTAAATACAAAAACATTTCTTACCTGCAGTTAATAGGTTCATATAAAGACCAAAACTGTTGGGAGAGTAAAATTTGCACGATGATGATTCATTTCTCAACAAACAAGATGAATCTAAAATAAAATGTAAATAGTGTTAGAATCTTTTCAAAAACTTAGACAGGCTGTATTGGTATAGCTATTAATCATCATTGATCCAAAAGATCGACATTTAACTTGTTTCGAATACTAACGGTGGTTACTGGAAGTAGTACCATATTCCATTGTGGGATTTAGACTATGCTTTCGCCATCCTTTCTTTTGGGAAAAGGTTAAATACTTTTCATATTATTATTATTATTATTAGCACCGCGTCCTACTACCGGTTCGGGCTATACACACGTATGCTAGTGTGTAATGGTAGGGTGATTGTGAGATGAAATGGAGGACCTACAGTTTAACGTGGGATCCGAACCACGGTGGTTGGCATTCCTCACATTCACAAGTTGTAATTAATACACGTCTTGTCAAAGGTGAAGGAAGGGTTTGGCAATCAGATAAATCTGTGCCGGGACCGAGGATTGAAGCCCGGACCATCATCACAGAAGTCTGACACCTTACCCCTAGACCACCAAGTCACCTACTTTTCATATTAATTGTTCTTCCCATCCCTACCAAATTATATTAATTTGTTAATAATTATCTTGAATTAATCAATTATTTAGAAAATATAAACTAGTACATAAAATACAGTACATCCAGGGCTCATACTTGTTCCCTAAAGTCCCTAAGCTTAAAGAAAGTATCTTGGTTTTAAACATGGATTCCTAAAGGCCCTAAAAAATGTGCGTATGCAATTTTTTTGATAATCTTAAATTTGTATGATTTTCAATATAATTTCTTAAACAAGTTGCAGCAATTATGGTCCTATGTCTTTAAAATTTATAAGTTTCAACCTTTCGTCTTGGGTATGACATTAAACTGCCGCTTCAGGACCCTATCACTTTTTTAATTCCTTATATTTTTTTGCCCTGGAGTATTTTTTTTCTTTGTTTTCTTAGCTCTGTGTCTTACTACCTGTTCGGGCTATACACCTATATGTACTAATTCTATGTATTAATTATGGTTATGTTTACCCGCATTTGCATGGAGGGAGAGTGGAAAACCATTTTAGAAAAAGCCCTCAGTTTATCCATCCTAGATTTGAACCTCAATTTCTCCATCATCAGCAGTGTAGTCGAACACGAGAGTAGCATGTTAGACCATGCAGCTACCGAAGCGAGTGGAGTCTTTCCTCTTTGGTTGTTATTTCTACCATTTCTTATGGTAGTTGTACCTTTCCAAATATATTTTGTAATCAATGAACTTGATTTAAAGATGTATTTAAAGTATATGTTTCTTGGCCCAAAGTTTTACATTGTAGTTTTAATAAATAAACACACATTTTTAGTAAAAAGATATCTAAATTCTTATAAATTTAAAATTAGATTTCGGAAAGCTACTAAAAGTATGAAACAATAAAATAGTATTCTTGAGGTTTACTTGATATTTATTTATATCATTTTATGATTTTTATGCACCAAAATATGATACATTTTATAATTTAGATTATGTTCCTATCATTTTACCTTTCAAATAATTATTTGTTCTCTTTGAATAAAATGTTTTCTCTCTAGTTGATTTTTGGAAATACATGTGATGATAAAATTCTATACATATCTGTTTTCACAGTGTTTTCTTACAACTTATGAGACAAAATAAGTTGATCTAACTTATGGTATAACATTATTTTTTTAATTTGTTAAAGCAGATTAAAAAAAAAGGGGAATTAAAAATGCTTCCAGCAGAAGTGGTTCAAATTATCATTGAGAGCTACGAAGGATCTCCCACCAATTATAATATTTGATTGGCATGAAGTAGTAATGAGTTAGATAAAACTAAAATCTCAGTTTAAATAATAATAAGTAATAATTTTACCTTTTGTGCTAAAATTGTAAACCCTACCTGCCACAAAATGGTAGATAATTTTCCCAGGTATGTATGCAATTAGCCCAACAAAAGTGAGCTCCATACCAATCACAGTAGATTTATCCTGAGGTAGAACACATCTGAAATTAATAGGAATGAAAGCATCAAAATGTACGACTAGAAATTAAAATATAGCTAATAATAATATATCGTATTTTACTAGTTCAATCAAGTTGAATTAGGATTTGAATTTGGCATACCAGTATGTTATTTTCTAGTAATTATTTATTATTTTAATTAAATCATTAAAATGCATTTAAATTAAATACATACAACAAAGAATAAACATCACAATAATTTTTCTGGAATATTTTTCATTTGAGTTTTAATAGTAATTTTTAATCATATAAATTGACTTATTTACATTTTTCTACACCATGGACCATGCCTTACCATCTCTTCAGGATATCCACATTCCACATACTTAAACTAATAGAGTAGGAATGGGCAAGGTAGCATTTATAAGTAATGTACCCATATTTGTGTGAAGGTAAAATGTAAAACTGTTTAGGAAAATTCACCCTCAATACACCCAACCTGGACTCGAACTCCGGTGTTGTCAGCAAACCAGACCTGGCAGACAAAATGGGCTTAACGTTAAATCCACGTGCCTACCATTTCGGATATTGTTACCAACTTCATCATCACTAAGCAGTAAATTGTTTAGGCTTATTTCCATGAGTGATCTTAGAAATGCACTTGTTAGCAGCGCTGCTTAGCGATATCAATACACTATTTTCAATTGTTGTTTTCCCACTGAATACTGAAATCAGACCTTGATTAACCATAAAGCAATATAATCACATGCTAAGGCCACGAAGGGAAGGGGTTATCACAGATTACTGGTAGTCTGGTACTAACACTTTAGGCACCAACTTTTAAGAAATTCCATATTTATAGAAAGAAATCTAGCATGGGGGATGGTCTTAAGAAAATTTGAGTTTATATTGCCTTATTTTACCTTTCACACTTAATGAGCCTTAATGTCTTACCAGCTAAGCAGGCTTAGTTTAGAGCATCAGCTGACCTTAAGAGGAGAAATGAACAGAACACAACACATCATAATGCTGAACAAAACAGTCAATTTTTAAAAGGAGCTCTAAAAAGGAGCGTTGCACACAATATATTTGAGGGGGGGGGGCTGAATCAGTGTTTTTTTCNGCACACAATATATTTGAGGGGGGGGGCTGAATCAGTGTTTTTTTCCCAACTCTAAGCATTTCAAAATTAGAAATACCCCAAGTAGCAAAGGAGTGTACAAGAAGGGCAATGTTGAAAAGGTGGGGGGAGGGAGAGGGGGCCAGGAGGAGGCTCCCAATTATTTTTTTTATTTGGGGTGATAATCAAGTCTTGAACCGGGCTTTTAGGTAACTGTATTTCTAAATGTATTTATTTATTTTTAAGGCCATAGCGAGCCAATAATTTCAGGGGGTGTTTGGTGGTCATATTCCCCAATTGCCGAAGGATAGAAAACATTCTAAATGATAAACGGTTTTAGAAGCTATCTGAATTGTTTTATATGGCAACATAACCCCCTAACTGCCAAAGGTTGGGAAAATTTCTAAATATTAAACACCTCTAGAAGCTATTTGAAGTGTTTTTATTATGGTAACACAGCCCCCTAATTCGTACTTGTGTCTTAATTTTTATATTGTTTGAACCCTAAATAAAGCCATTTTGTTCATAAAATTTCGGGGGTGGTTTGAGCCCCCAATCCCCCCCCGGCGACAGCCTTGTTTATTTGTTCATACTGGAATTTTAAAGCTACAAGGCTTTTTCAATGCAACTTGAATTATTATTTATTTCAGTTTACCTGCTGCTGAGCTAAATATCCAATTGAGCTTAAATATATTAATTTTGATTTGTAGATATCGTTCAAATCGTGTATTTTAGATTAAAATAATTAACTGACTTTATTACAGCGGTTTCCAACATTTTATAGTTTATGACCACAACTTTTCTCTCTGCGGCCATCGTGACCCTTTAATAACTTAAAAGCGTTCAAATCATAGTTTTTAAGTTTTTTTACTGTGTATTACTACCCGCCCGGACTATCTACAGTTCACTACACCAGTGGAATAGGTAAAATTTAGAGTAAATGTACCCTTATTTACTTGGAGGGATATTAAGATAAACTACCCCTGGCCAGAATTAAAATCCTTACTTCACCTTCACCAAAAACCAAACCAAACCAACATTAAACCCTCATGTTCACTAATGCTTGTTTTAATTATTATAAATTGTTTATAATAATGATTATATGTGACGAATTTGTAGTAAAATAGAATCAACAAGCCTGGGGTTGGGGGATGATTTTATATTATGCTAGCAGCATTACAAGGCTGCCATAGTAAACAAGTCAGCAAGAAGCTATCAGAATAGAATATCCAAAAGGAACCTAAGGAATAACTAGGTAGTTTTTTAGCATTTTAACAACTTATATTTCTATTAGAATTATGTATTATCCTATAATCATTAAAATCCTTGAAAATTAAATATAAAGCTAAAACCTCTATATTGTCACCCCACCCAAAACACGCTGCAACCCCCAGGTTGTAAACCGCTGTTTTATTGTAACACGACTGGAAGCAATATTTAACTAGTAAGCTCCCTGAGCTGTAGAACTTGCTCGTCACTTTATCAAAAAATTAGCAATTTAGTCATGTTTACTTAAAAACATTCTCAACTGTAAAATAAAGTAATAAAAAATAGAATTTATCAATATTTCTACAGTATTTTGATACCGGTCTACCAATGTCCTGCTTCATAACCTCATGGAAGTTGCCCTAAAATGTTAATACTGGTACGTCAATAAACTATTCAAAACATATTGTAATTTAGCGCATAAGGGTTAAGGGTCTTCCCCTGACATATTATTAAATAACTTATGGCAAATTTGAAATAAGCACGCTAAACAACATAGTTATACGAAATTTCATGCAAATCGAACACTAAAAAACGAATTTAAAAATGTATCCCAAATTTGAAAATGTTTAAGGGTAAAAAACTCTTAATTTTTTGTTTAATCTAGTCTACTTAATCAAATGAAAAATTATAAGAGCTTTAACAATGTAACACAGCCATATTACTCTCTCTTCCTTCATTGTTGCTTTGAGCCTATTTAAATTGCTTTCATGAAAGCCTATTTTAATAAACAATTAAATAAGATACAACACTTCAATTAAACTAGTATGGACACTTGCTATAAAAATTAGTGTGTATTCCAGAAGTCAAACATTAACATTAACCTCAATGTCCTCATTTTATCAGTTGGAGCTTTCGATTAGAAAACAATAAAATGTTGCCTAACATTCACTACATTTATGACTTCAAAATTCAATAAAGCCCTAATTAAGGCATTGGCTGTATAACAAATGACAATTTGAATCATAAAACTGTGACAGTCTAGCAGCCACGAAAGTCACAACTAAAAACACCAAACCATAAACAAAACATTGGCTGATAATGCTGTCACTTCAAGCATTGCTGGCTGAGTGAAATTTTGCTCTTGGGCAGCTCATGTTCCCTTATGATTCGTTTCCATACCGCATTCAGCATACACTCACTGGCCGTTGTCTCTGCCTACTGACAACGGCGCTACTAGACTACTTGATTAACTAAAATGTCTACAATCTACTAAACAAGAAATCTCCTTTAAATGTTTGACAATTTTTGAAGTTGGGATTTTTTTGTAGAGTAGGGATCAACAGTTAGGAAATTTTAAATTTGTCTGTACAAGTCTGTGGTTGAGGACTTTCATAATAGAAAGTAATGGGGTACATAATAAGCCTAGAATTTCCCAACTCCAGATCTCAAATCCCACAAAATTCCCAACTTTCAAGCTTTTAACAAACATTGGGGGGGGGGGGGACATCCTCCTTCCTCCCAACCCCCGGCGCGACGCCATGCCAATGACTAATACTGCCCCTTTGTTCCAAGCAGTTCGTTGTAGACGCGCGTGCAAAATGAAAGTGGATGTGGATANCCCCCCCCCCCCCCCCCCCCGCCACCCGGCGCGACGTCCCTGGCGTTAAATATACATTTATAAGATTCAGAATATTTTTATGTGTATATATAGTAAAATAAACACACTTTTACAATTGTTCCTGGTTTAAATCTTACTTGCTTATATACATGGCTCATTTGATTTAAAAAATTAAAATATTTAACTTTTGTTATCTTTGATCACATTTTTTAATTTTTTATACTATGCTTGGTTAAAAAATATTTTTTTCTCATTTTCTTAATATTCTTAATTAAGAAATAATATGGTATCGATAAGTCAAAAATCTTTTATCTAACTTGTATGGTAGTTTAAAAAAACTACAAGCTACAATCATTATTTTAAGAAATATTATTTTCATCTGTGTAAAAAAACACCAAGACAATTATCACTGATTCCTCCATAGGACCAATGTTAAACTATGGTTATAACATCCGACATCATGTAGCGGAATGGTCAAGCTGAAAATATCAAACTTTTATATCTTCATAATTGTCAGTCAACTCCACCTTTTCTCTACCTTTGCAGCAAAGCTAACTGCTTGTCCTACTTATTACCCTTTTTTGTTGACAGGCTTGCAATCTTAAGTCTATTAAGTGAAAATATTGTACTATAGTGTTGCAAGCGCAAACCTAGATTAAATTATAAATTTTCTTTCTAGAAATAGAGTTGAGTGTCAGGTTAGAGATGGAGTAGTCTCAGGATATGGTTGAATGGCGAGTTTATGTTCTGGTGGCCACTGATGCAGCCAAGGGGGGGGGGAGGGGGGGAGTTAAGGGTTATGTACATGAAGCCCATTAAGTCTGTCTTCATTTGTAGAGTTCCTCATGTATGATTTCAATAGCTTTAGGGACGAGAAAAATGTAGGTGGGTAGTGAGGTTCAGGGTTGAATCACCCCGACCTCACTACCCACCCACCTCTTTTCTCGTCCCTAAAGCTGTTGAAATCATACCTGAGGAACTCTACAAGTGAAGACAGACTTAATGGGCTTGCTCTCATGTACATACATCCAGAGGTGTCAGTTATGGAGGATGAAGTTCTTAATGAAATTTATATGAAGCCAAGGAAAATTAACATAAGAATAAAGTGAACTAGTTCATAAGTGATTTGGTGAGCTAAGAGTTAGTCCAAGTTGCTTATTTGAATTTTCATGGTTTTAGCTTATAAAATAATTTTATAAATCAAATTTCCAAAATACAATTTATTAAAACTTGCATGTTTGTATATTCTATATTTATATGCTTTTATATTCTATATGTATATGTATAAGTAAAAACTTGTTCATAAAAACTTAATAGTCATAATAATAACATAATTATGACAATTTTTAAAAGTTTTAAATTATTTTGGATATTATTGTATTTCTTTTGATGCATTTGCATTTTTCAATACTTAAATTTTCGATTTTTCCCGCAGGATAAACCAATGGAGCCCGTTTAGTTGTTCAGTGAAACTAAACCCTACCCCCCCACACACACAAACGAATCCTTCTGGTGGCCTTGAACTTTCTGGTTCCTCAAGGCCAGAGAGCTAGTTAGTTAATAGAACATAATAGTGTGTTTTAATATGGACTTCACAAATTATCTTTTGGATGGAGCAGAAACTTGGACTCTCAGGAAGATGGAAGGTGGAAAAGAAATACTTGGAGAGCTTTCAAATGTGGTGCTGGAGAAGACTTGAGACGATCAGGTGGACAAACAGGGGGGGACAATATGAACAAGTCCCAAGAAGAGTGGGTGAGAAGATCAGGTGGACAGACAGGGGGACAAATGAACAAGTCCCAAGAAGAGTGTGTGAGAAAAGAACCATTTTGGATGTTATTCTTCAGTACAAAGCAAACTGAATCAAACACATCCTTAGGAGGAACTGTCTTCTGCAGACGTCATAGAAGGAAAAGTTGAGGGAAAGAAAAACTTAGGAAGAAGAAGGATTTAAATTTTAGAGGATTTGAAGGCAGAGCCTCGTTTAGGATGGGTAAAGGGAGCAATTGCCCCGGGCCTCACATTCTAGGGGGCTACATTTCCCCCCAAAATTGTTAAATTCAATTACATTTATTCTACATTTCGTATCAAATAGTGTACAGATAATTAACAGAAATAAGTATTCGCCTATTGATATGATTCCATTTGTTAACTTCATTGGTTCTTGTATTTAATAACGTACATTCACCTAATGGGTTGATCAATATTCAATAAAACATGATAAATTATTAAGTAACATAAGTACCGAGTACGTATCAATATATTATAACAGCTTAATGTTAAAACTGAAAAACTGCCGTAAAAAGGCAGTTTTTTTTTGCCCTGGGCCTCACATTTTCTTAAAACGGCCCTGGTTGAAGGAGATAAGAAATTCTGGAGGTTCAAGGAGGAGGCAGAGGATTGGGTGCTATTGGTCGATCCAAGTTCACCGACAAAAGGAATGGACCTGACTTAAAGACAAAACATCAAATAATAATAGTAATAATAATAATGGAGATATATGATGATGCCGGTTCAAGAATTATCGGACTTAAATTCGCGGTCGACTCATTATATAACTTATGAATTGTTTTTAATCTCAATCCTCTCTTACCTCTTAAATAATGTACTAACACATCGCTAATAGCTCTGATGTTCACGGAGCAGGTAATATTTATGACCATCTACCTCGACTGATCACTTACCCGTGACTTACTAATTGCCCTGTCATAATCACTTTCCCATCTCCTGTCTTCCTGTTATCTCACCTAAAGGTTAGTTTCTATCACATGGATATATATTGTGGTTTGTTACTCAACATTCTTTCGTAGCAAAACAACGAGAATCAGTGACAATAATCGCCCATGGAATCAAAAGAAATAGGAGTGGTTTTCTCACAAAAGGTCATATTATATTTTTGTTATAATTTACTTTGCTTCTTATTTATTCACTCCATAATATCTGCTCGTTTGAACTAAAAAAATGGACTCATTTGGATTTTTTAATATTGCTACAAAGTATGAATTCTTAGTAATACATTTTAGTACTTGGTACTAACATACTTTTAATAGCTTTATCTATTCTATTTCAACCTGACACAAGTATATCGATGTTTGACTAACTTAGCCTAAATAGATAAAACTAAACTAATTTTATCATAACTATTTTATCTAAACCTTAATCGTTTTAACCAAATATAAACTTACTTAAAGTGTCACACAAGCCACTAACATGGGATTTTCAATACATCATCGCACTGATTATTGTTTATGATAGAAAGTCTAAAGAAAATTGACTTGGCATAAGTTTTGGTTTAGGAGTAAAATACTATAAAAACCAGATAATACAATTAAATCTACATATCAAGGCCATAGTCAGGGGGGGTTTCGGGGTTCAACCCCCCCCCCCCCCCCC
>CABFWB010002279.1:47816-70325 GCA_902151455.1 Timema bartmani | reverse complement strand
TTATGAACAAAATATATATGGCTTTATTTATGGTTCAAACAATATCAAAATTAAGGTACAAGTACCAATTAGGGGGCTGTGTTACCATAAAAAGCACTTCAGAGAGCTTCCAGAGGTGTTTATTATTTAGAATATTTTCTAGCCTTCGGCAGTTATGGTATTATGTTGTCATAAAAAAAAATTCAGAGATAGCTTCTAGAGGTGTTTAATATTTAGAATTGTTCCTATTTTTCGTCGGTTAGGGAGTTATGTTGTGATAAAGAAACACTTTAGAGAACTTCTAGAGCTGTTTAATATCTGGAATTTGTCCTAGCCCTCGGCAGTTAGGGGGTTATGTTACCATAAAAACACTAGAGAACTTCTAGAGCCGTCTAATAATTAGAATTTGTCCTAGCCTCTGCTAGTAAGGGGGTATTGTTGCCATAAAAAACACTTCAGATAGCTTCTAGAACAGTTTTTTATTTATTAATTTTTTCTAGCCTCCGTCAATTGGGGGATGGGCCCACCAAACCCCCCCTGAAATTATTGGCTGGCTACGGCCTTGCTACATATAATACCTAGAATCTTGTTTTATTAGAAAATATTAAGTCTATGTAGTATTTCTTTACAGCAAAGATGAGGATGATATATTTCAACGTAGCTTATAAACAAGTATCATATTGTATTGATGTTCGCTGTCATGTATCAAAATCAGTTTAAAATTAATTTGTAACCAAAATAAAATTGAAAACGAATATCATATTCTAAAGCGAAATCCTTATGCTTACTCTTATCTTTTTCTTATCGTTTTGAAAAAAATTCATGAAAAACATATTTTAGATCAAATTGATCTTAAGTTGAGCGTTTGGAAAAATTGAGAACATAATTAAATTTCAAGAACAAAATAATCTAAAGAACGTCGTTGAAAACAATCAATTAAAAAAATATATTAAGGAATAAATTAACTTAAAGATGAGAGTTGAAAACGAGTGAAAATAAAATTAATTTTCAAGAATTCTTCCACGTTTTAGTTCAAAATTTAAGGGAACCTTGAAAACCCTGCTTGATAGAAGAAGTGGTGAAGTTTATCTTTGTTTCCTTAATGGTAAGACCCGCCTCGGTGGCGTAGTTAACTAACGCGCTAGTCGTGTTGAGCTCGACCACCGAGGACGGAGAGATCGAGGTTCGAATCTCGGTCGGGTGAACTGAGAGTGGTTTTTCCTAAATGGTTTTCCACTCTCCCTCCACTCAAATGCGGATTCATTTCCTCTAAATTCATCCCTCCCTAATTCCTAATCCATTAGCGTAATTAGTACTTAAGCGTATAACCCGAACGGCTAGTAAGACGCGGTGCTAAATATTATTATATTATTATTATTTGTGGTAACGGGACCACCTCGGTAAACGAGAAATTGCCGTGCAGACGTTCATCTCAAGAACAATATTTAATTCTATGATGCATTATTTCAAAATATGGTTAGCTTAAAATAAAGTTGAAAGATTCCAACATGGCTTTTTTTTCCCCAACAACCTTATAGTTTGAGTTTTATTTATTTTTATTTATCTATTTATTTATTTAAGTTATTTAACAAGTACTTTTTAAACCGTTTGATTATATCAGCACACAATAATTTCTACTAGCGTTAGCGAAAGGGCCTACCAATTTAGCCGGGAAAGGTATTTTCCCATACCTTCCAGGGTTATTTTACACACCAAAATCGACATGGGACCAACGGCTTTACTTCCCCTCCGAAGGAAGTTGTGCTACGGATTTATATCGCTCAAGTAAAACTCGTCGATCCCGGCTGGTTTTGAACCCATGAACATCGGATCCTGAGGCAAGCACTTTACCACCGAGGTCGACCTGAGTTTTATTAATAGAATAAAATATGTGAAAATGTTACATTAGTTACATTAAATAATATTTTCAGAGCTATGAGGCTAGGCTTGATGAAAAAGCGCTCTAGATTTAGCCTTCCTCTAACAAATACAGTAACTTGTTGCTATGCTCACAACAGACAATTTTTATATATTTGAGAACTAGCAGCGAGCTTTCCTCTTTACCTTGAGATAAGAAGTTTAATAGTTTTCTTTATTCTCTTTCTTATTGACATGACAAAGCGTGGCTGTAGGTGAAGGGCTAGTGGGAATCTAAGCTTAGACAGAATAGTGAAGTAGTTCCAGAAAATGACACAGATCATTGTAGACGACTGCCTTAATGTTGCACACTATACTCGATGTAAATTGGTATTTATGGTTGTTTATTTAGTTACTTTGTATGCTTCAGCTATTATCACCTGGGAAAATTTAATAAATGTAACGTGTGTGAATCCCTAGCATGGAATTTGAGCAGTAGCTCATTGGTTCTTTAGGCACTGGGGTAGATATACAACTCTTACCTTTAAACTGACAATGTAGTTCTCTCCGACACAAAGGAATATTTTACTAACTCGGTAGTTTTCCAACTTAAAAAAAAAATAGAACCCTAATTTCAAATGCGCTGTATAAAACAGATTAAAGTGGTATTTTATTCATTTAAATTTATAGCGTGTGACTTTTGTATTTAAAGTAAATCAATAACGAAGGATATAGAGGTTATTTTGATGAATACAAAAATTTGCAATAGAGTTTTATGGATGGTAGTTTAAGTTTTATATCTGCTTAGACAATGGTCCTCAATGTGCTTAAAATTGATAAATATTTCCTTTAAACAAGAGTAATTTTGTATCAGATTTCAAGAAAGATATGACAATTTTGAAATCGGAATCAAATGTTTATGGAACCCTAGGGTTCCACAGACCACAATTTGAAAACCACTGTACTAAGTGGTCATTCATAACCCATTCTACGATTTTTTCTTACCCTTCTTACCCCCTCCCTCATATTACACCAAGTATACATATTGTCTGATCCCTCTACCCCATTAACCTGTGTTACATAACTTTTCACATCACTAGTGGATGCCATTATTTCATAGGGGAAGCTTTCGTGTCACTAAAAGAGGGACTCAGATTTAATACAGCTCAGAATAATAAGTTATCTATAAGTATGCTTATTAACGGCCAAAACATGGACAGTAAAATTTTTCCAAAGATCTGTTTCGGTGGCCGCATGGTCTAAGACGCTACTCTCACAGTAAACTTGACTGCCGATGACTGGGAGATCGAGGTTTGAATCTCGGTCGGGTGTATTGAGGGTGGTTTTTACAAAATAGTTTTCCACTCTACCTCCACGCAAAAGCAGGTACACTTTATTTAAATATAACCTTCCTAAACTATATTCCATTGGCGTAATTAATGATTGAGCGTATAGCCCAAACTGGTAATAAGATGCAGTGCAAAATAAATAAATAAAAATTGTCCAAAATTATAAAGTATAGTATCTGTGTTACGTAACACTGATGTACCACCCTTCCCCCCGTAACACCATGTAGACATTAGAGCTCTCCCATGTAACAATTAGAGGTCCCCCATGTAACACCATGTAGACATTAGAGCTCTCCCATGTAACAATTAGAGGTCCCCAATGTAACATCATGTAGACATTAGAGCTCCCCCCATGTAACACAATGTAAACATTAGAACTGCCCCCTCCCCCCTCTCAAAATCGTTACATGGTTTATGGATAACCCCTAACAAATACACCCTGTATAACTATCGCTTACAAGTCTATGGCTATATTTATTACCTGAAACTGAGAATTACATTTCCTACTATGCAGGAGCCTAACAAGGCTGCCGAAATGACACCAAATGCTTGAACAATGCTCCAATATGCTGTACAGGCAGAATTGCTGCATGCTCCACCTTTGGCTGTAGACGTTAGGATATTAATATCAGACACGCACGAGCAGTTCATGTAGATCTAGTTAGTAAACAAACAAATAAATTACATTTCATCAGAATTTATTTCGTGATTAGTTTAAAACTAAATTAAGGATTTCTTATAGATGTTTGTATATTATCAAAATTAGTGAAACGTTTCAAAATAAAGCTTGTGATTTGTCATATTAGTAGAAATATAACTAAGTCAATAATAATCACTTAGTTTTGCAACCGTCCCCATGGTGTAGTGGTCAATACAACTGGCTACGAGCCTACCAAAAGATTGTAATTATTTCGTTATTGTTCCGAGTGACATAATATACTACATAATAAACGTATTTTATAACACAGAATATATACATACATACATACATACCTAATCATGCCGTTCCCTTACGAGGTAGGCAAGAAACTGTAAAATTGCTCAAAAAACAGCTCCACACTTAATCCATCCTCACTAAATTTCTCCACACTTCCCTCGCTTTGCATACTCCCTTCTCTTCAATCCATCCTCACTAACTTTCCCCACACTTCCCTATCTTTGCATACTCCCTTCAACATCCATACACCGAGTCATTCATGCTCTTTTATTCTTAAAACTCTTAATGTTTCTCTTTTTCGCACATTAGTCTAGAACATTAAGCCACGTCTTACATGGCCTACCCCTTTCTTTTGATCCACACACTCTACCTTCATATATTTGCTTCATCTCTCGCTCCACACTAATCCTCTCAACATGCCCAAACCATCGTAAGACGCTTCTTTTCAAACTGCACCCATTCATTACTGACTCTGTCCATACAAGTTTTTCCACATAGATTTATTAGATATCTCATTCAATCTCATGAAAACGCCTGTAAACACCCACTTTGACTGAAACACTGGTAGTGTGTTACTGTTAGTGTCAGTGGCGTGTCTTTGAGAGTTGACAGTATGCACTCCAACTTAAGTAGTAGGATTCAAAAAAACAAACTTGTTGCGTTATGCGAATCGTAACAAAGAATGTAAACAGTGTAAAATGCAGTGCAAAAGGTGATGCAGATTGGTAGCAGGACGTGGTTGCTCTTGTTAAAATTTGTTCAATTTTCAAGTTGGTTTTTTGTCTTTTGGCTCTGCTACCAACAAAGAATGTAAACAGTACAAAGGTGGTGCAGAATGGTAGCAGAACGTGGTTGTTCTTGTTAAAATTGGTTCAGTTTTCAAGTTGGTGTTTTGTCTTTTGGCTCTGCTACCAACAAAGAATATAAACCGTACAAAAGGCAGTGTAAAGCTAAGTAGGCCTGGAACCAAAGTGATAAAGACAGCTAGTTTTTTTCATCATAAATTGTTTTGTTGAGTATGAAAGAGACGGAACGAATTTGTGAAACATAAAAAAAAAAAAAAATTGTGATCTAGTGATCCAATCACCCTTTGTTCTCTCGCCCATTCCGTTCGTCAGACACAATGACCCAGAAGAAGTAGCAGCTTGTGCCATTTTCAGCTGCTGGATTTTCCCATATTATACTGGAGAAAAGCTAGGGAAAATCACTGTAATAGATCACAAGCGAGGATCAAGCCTTCATTGCACTCGACCAGGGCTATTTCAAGCTTTATTTCCACTGGTCTAGGTATAGCGATTCTTGATGTGCTTACGTCTTGGACAAAGTGAGATTAGAGGAGAGGGGGTTGAGGAATATTTTGTTGCTACCCACCCTACCACGTGGCAAAGCTGCCAGAAATGGCTCAGTGGGTTGGGTAAAGTCAAATAATTATGTGGGTTGGTTTTTAGTCGTTTAATAGAAAATTGGATATAAGTTACTTAAAACATACGATGTGTGATGAAGTTTGAACAAGTTTAGTTTAGAGTAATCAGGTTAAGAAGTCCTCGCTACTGTTAGTATTCTTTCTTTTAACATTCCGCGCAGCATATAGCCACAACGGGTAGTAAGACGCGATACTCAGAAAAAAATAAGTCCGCGTGCTGGCCTGGCCTAGATGTTACGACTCTAAATACTTAGCGTAGTCTCATAATTCTTTGACTATACCGCAGCTAGAGGTACACTCAAAACTTTTAAAAAGTGTTTTTCGTTAGCACCACATCCTACTACCCATTCGGGCTATACGATAATGGTTTTAGGGATAAGGAAGTTTATATTTAGAGGAAGTGTACCCACATTTACCCGGATGGAGAGTAGAAAACCATTTTGGAAAAATCACCTTCAGTACACACGACTGAGATTCGAACTTTAATCTCCCCGTTATCGATAGTCTAGTATAACAGGAGAGTTGCGCCTTAGACCATGCAGCCACCGAAACATGTCTTGAGAAGTGTTGGGGGCATTCCCCGTGTAATGCAGGGACACCCTGAATATTCTTCCAGACTACTCATCGACCAGACTGTTGGCAGTTTGCAAGACATTAGGAGGGACCCCTTGATATGATGACTCTCTGGTCCTTTCTCCTCGTCCTCTCAAAATAGCCAGAAACTCAGGGTTTATATACAGTAGTACCAACATAGGCTTTCCCCCTCTGAGTTGGTCACTATTACCAATTATTAGTGGTTTTGCTATTCGGTGAAACATTTGCTTTGTAAAAATAATAATCATTACGTAAGCTCAGGTCTGTTGATAATGATTTGGACTATGTCAGACTTGTACATTTTTTTCTAAACATAAGGTTCCAAGATCTGAAATTTGTAAAAATCTAAAATTTTTTATGTGTACGTGTGTGTAGTCATGAGAGTAAAATCAATATAGTTGTATAATAAGGTCTACATGCCCTAGAGTCACAATTATCCGGCCTAAAGTGGCGGAAATCCTGGGCGGATAGAGGAAAATTCGGATATAACAGAATCCAAGTGTAAATAATTTTAATTGTGTGTTTGCCTCATGTAGCTATACCTCACACACACCTCCCTTGACACAGTTTCTGTTTCCAGCCATATCAAAAGAGTGCTGATATCTGCACCTCCCTTGACACAGCTTTTGTTTCCAGCCATATCAAAACAGTGCTGCTATCTACATCTACCAACAGTACTATACACCAACCGCATACATAGCAGTTATACTTTTCTGTCCCCAATGTAACAGTTGTAAGGCGTTAACAATTGATTTTTACTTTCTCGCTATCTTACAGGTAGAGAAAGTATTGTGATCATCAAAAAAATTAAACTCGAGATTTTGATGAATCTCAACGTTTCATGACCCACCGAATCCGAAAAAGTTGTTTTTGAATGTCTGTTTGTCTGTCTGTACCTCCAACTAGAGCCTAACATATTTTACAGATTGGGCTAAAACTTGGTATCATGGGTTTTCATAGAGTTGCCCCAAAGGGTTTTGGAATTGAATATCTAACCCTAAAATTAAGGGTAGTTTACTGAAGTTCAAAAAGAGAAAAAGTCGATTTTCTCAAAATCGGCTCTAACGATTTTGATTAAAATTCGTATCTAGGCGTTGATTAAGATTTTAATAAACTGGCTATTTTCTTATTCCCATGAAAATGACCTTTAGGGTACTTTACAGAAGCTGAAATTTCCGTATCTCCGCAAATATTTGAGATACTAAATAACTTATCATTGCAAAATTATAGTACTATAAAAATAAATAACTTTTATATGAAATATATTTTTATAAAACCAACAGTTTCTGAGATATTGGCAAATATATTAATACAATTTTGTGAGCTTTAGTTGTAAAGAGATACTACTTAAGTTTTAACGAAATAATTCTCAATTGCCATAGAGTAATTACATATAAGTAAGTCTCTCAAAAAGTTTGTTATTTTTCCTTAAACCTCTTTAGAGAAATGTTTGTACAACAATGATATATCTGCATTTGAGATTCAATAGTCAATATTTACATTTTTTATTGGTCAAAATTTATAAATGAGGAATTTAATAGCAATGCAATGACATGAAGTTGTGCAACACCTAATAAAATGTCGAAAATTTTAACCAGAAGTCGAAATTTTAATACGAAGTTTTGACCCTTGTGGACCCAATATTGATATTTTTTATCGGTCCAAACATACAAATAAGGACATTAATTCTTTAAAAATAAAATTATAAAATTTAAAACCAGGACTCAAAAAATGTTCTACATAAATATAGTGCAATTTAGGCTTGGGTTTGGTTGTGTATATTATTTCGTTTCACATATATTACGAGTTTTGAGTAAATATTTTCATCTTTAAACAATAGAGCGAGAAAGTCCGTGCGGAGTTTCATATCATTTATTTCATTAATTACTTGTGGATATGTACTGATTTGTTTATTTTAAAACGCAATTGCTAACACCAACAACCAGGTTGGATACGGAGGGCCAGATAATCAAAGGTTGGGAAATCGCAACTCTAGTATATATATTTTAATTTATGTTGATATAATCTTTTAATTTGATACCAAACTATATTTTAATTGTTTATTAAATTATGAAAAAGTGCGGATAGCCTAAACAGGTAGTAAGACGCAGACGGCGCACTTACGACTATCTCGAACACAGAATTTCCGTATCCTCAAATTGCACACTCGCCGAAAAACACGAGCAGAGCATAAACGTGATCACGTGACGAGCTCTAAATCAATCACAAGATGTCAGCCTCGTTGGCGCTGTCTGCTAGGCGCGACTTGAAATTACTTCTCCTTTCTTTCATTGCGTGACAACATCAGTTTGGGAGACCCAAACAAAATTCAAAATCAACCGGGTCAAACATTGCGTACATACAAAGTGAAATGCTAGCATACGGCTCTATCTACTGTTATGAAATTAATTGAAACAACTTTTTAAATGGGAAGCGTGCGTATCATTATGGTTCTGTTTAGATTTTTTCACGACCCAACGAAATAATATTACAACATCCATCATGATACAAATCTTAAAACAAAGGCTTATTATTATTAGGTGTTCTGTCTTACGACAGGCCCATTCCTTTTGTCAGTAAACTTAGACCACCAATGAGCCCTGTCCTCTGCCTCCTCTTTCAGCTCCCAGAAATTTATTATTTCCTTCAAGCCATATAATATTTGAATCCTCCTTCTTCCTAAGCTCCTCTTTCCCTCAACCTTTCCTTCCACGACGATGTGCGGAAGACAGTTTATACTAAGGATGTGTCCGATCCAGTTTGCTTTGTACCAAAGAATCACATCCAGAATGATTCTCTTCTTAGGACTTGTTCATTTGTCCCCCTGTCTGTCCACCTGATCTTCTCACCCACTCTTCTTAGGACTTGTTCATTTGTCACCCTGTCTGTCCACCTGATCTTCTCAAGTCTTCTCCAGCACCACATTTCAAAGCTCTCAAAGTATTTTTTTCCCCCCATCTTCCTGAGAGTCCAAGTTTCTCCTCTATACAGCGTGATGCTCCCAATGTAGCGTTTCATTCATTTATCCAATACAAAATAACAAATGTCGGCTGTTTTTAGTTAGTTTTGCAAAGAAGTATGGGTCAACATACATTTCTGCTACCGTGTGAATTGCTACGACACCAAACAACTTATTCTCTCTGTTTTCGGCAAACGTGGGACTCAAGCTGTACGCTGCCTACTCCTCACTTCAACCTCACTTCCAAGGGCTGATGATCTTAGATACAGCGAGTTTATGCCCCATTGCGTGCAAAAGACAGATTATGTCACATGTATTTCAGTGCAAGAGAAGAGAATATGCTGTAGTTTTCATCGCAACAACTGATACTTTAAAAACTATTATGACAAATAAGATTTTTGTTTTCAAATTAATGAAATTTTAAAGTTTCATCTACCCTTGTTCCCCCATATAGTCCTAAACGAGCCACCACTGTATTTTACCTGAATATCATCGACTTGTCTGACAGATCTGCAACCAGCATGGCATGGAGAAAAGTAGGTGTAGCTCCCATCCTCAGCACAAACGGGAGAAAATGGAATTGAATCCAAACAGTTACAGGGTCCATTGCAAGCGTGGGAAAGATCCGAACTTGAAACAGACACAGAATGTTTAATGACAAATGGGATGGAGTTGGAAGAGGTTTATTATGGCTTAAGATAATATCAATTCCGTAAACCATCGGTTTTACGGACCTCGATTTTACGGACCTCACATTTAACGGACAACTTCTGTCATTTGCGATTTTACGGATAGTGGCCGACAAGTCCGTAAAATCCGGGGATTTGTGGTAGGGGAAATAATATTACTCAACTTTCCATTGACCCCATCTAACGCACACCACTCAAAAACATTTTCATATGGTTTCACAAATGTGCGACAATATTTTTAAACATTATGTTTTTTTCTAATCTTTGAAGAATAAAATTAAATACAACTACTGCACTGTTATTTTAAAAGTGTGTTATATTACTTAACCCATTTGGTTGTAATTAAAATGAAATATTAATGCGAAAAAAAATTACTTGTATTTTTCAACCCACTAATTCGGTAAGAATCTCCCCTCAATTAGTTCGTAGAATCGAGAGTTTACTGTATATACATGGGTGTGCGAAAGTCAATTTATAAATGCAAAGTGAAGTCAAATCGAAAGAAGATTGGAGCATGCAAACAAAAGACAAAGTCATAGATAATGTTTTTGTTGTCGTCTCATAACAATTTTTTAAATTTTTAAATTACCCATCAAATGCATCTAGATAAAGAGAAAGGAATAAAAAATAAAGCCCACTATATTATTTTATACTGACGTATCCGAATGTATTCATACTCACGCTATAGCTGTGTTTAATCACTACATTGGATATCATCGCTGAGGGAACTGCATGGTTACTATTGGGATACAGCGTTGTCATTCTCTGGTTTTCTTGTGGTCAATCTCCCCTCAAATATAAGACAAGTTTGGCAACGCTGGTTAGTTGAGGTTGCCAGTAGCTCCTTCTTACCCTAGCACACACCCTTCAGACAAAACTGAAAGCGAGGTGATTTGGCAACAGTTAACCGAGAGAGAGCGAAGCTAAAGCTTTTCTCCCTAAGACCTGCATTTCCCTCAGCAATGATATTGGGTGTATTTTGTGCTGAAATACTGTTTAGTAGCTGTCAAAAAAAGTGATTATATGTTAAAATATGCCATATTTGATGAGATGTTATCAATTTGTTCCTAATAAATAGAAGATTTCTTCCTACTTTGAAATGTTTCGAAGATGTGAAGGGCATTGTGGGTGTTGATATCCAAGCGAAGGAGATTTAGGCTTGGACTTAAGACATCTTGAAGCTTCGCACACCCTTATTAGTATATAATATTTTAATATGCTTCTCATTTATTTGGTTCTAAACGATGAAAGAATATAATAAAATATGAGAATCAATTTTATGCTTGGAAAAAATTTGTTAAGAGAGAATGGAATAGAAAATAAACTAATATTTGTATTTTGCAGCTCTATTTAGGAAAATCTTTAATGCACAGTATAAATAAAATATTATTATAATATATACGTTTAGTTTAATTTTCTACACATAGTAATTTCAACAGTTTTTGAATATTTTCGCGAGAAAAGTAGAATTTTAACAGAAACCTTTTCTTCATTTTTGTACTAAATACTTTTATGGTTTTAGGTGTTAGGGATGTCATATTAATAGGAAGTATACCCGCATTGGTTTGTATGGAGAATGAAAACCATTTAGGGAAAACCACCCTCAGCCACAGACAAATAATATATCCAGACACTCAACTTCCAGGTTAAAATGGTTGTGATCCCTTTGGCAGCTTGAGTCCTTCAACACTAGGATCGCTGCGGTTAGTCCTATCATTTAATCACACAGCAGTGACACTAGCGAAGCCCAGTGTTGAAGGACTCAAGCTGGCAAAAGGAGCGCAGCGAAACCCCCGTAAGGTTGAGAGTATGTTTCTATTATTTGTCTGTGGCCTAGGTACACTACATCCAACCGAGATTTAAACCTCGATATCACCGTCATCGGAAGTCTAGATCACTGCGAGACTAGCACGTTAGACCACGCGGCCACCGAATCAGGGTTTTGTTCATATTAAATTATAACAAATATTCAAGAACGGTTGTATAAGAAATGTAAAAGTATCTACTGAAGCTATAGTTTAATTATTTTGTCCAGAAAAGTATTTTGTTATCAAACCTAAATACTAGCCTTAACTTGCAATTTTTTTCATCCCAACGTTATTTCAATTGTATTTTTACTTTCTCATGTCAATAGAAAGTACCGTATTCATGTAAATTTTAGACCATGAGATTATGATGAATCTTTACGTTTTATGTGTGTCCGAACCAAAAAAGAGTATTTTACTACTCTGTCAATCCCCATGTCTGTTTGTCTGTTCGTCCTTGTGCACTTATCTAAAAAAGGTTTGATAGATTTGTTCAAACATGATAGCTAGATGCTATACCTTTGGAGTGTTTTTTTATCCTAGCCCTAAAATTAAGGGTAGTTTATTGATGACTAATTTTTTGAACCAAATTATTCGAAAATGGCTCTAACGATTTTTTTTCAGATATATATGGAATAGTTGACCTACTAAATAATGTTAGCTTGGTTTTTGGGTAAAAATTCACTAAAGGGTCGTTTACTGTTGAGTGATTTTCCAAAAATTCAGAATATTTTGAGAATGGCTCCAACGACTTAGAAAAAATATACATCGGGGGTGTTTGATATGATAAATAAAACTGTATAGGCCTACTTGGTTTTTTTGGGGGTGAATTCCTCTAAGGGTGAGTTACCAATGCCAGTTTTATTAATTTGAATATTAAAAAAAAAAATAGCTAAAGAGATTTGGTTCAAGATGTGTTCTGTTAATTTTTTTCACACCATATGTATTTGTGTTTCTAAAAGAATAAAAATTTACAATAGTTTACGGATGATTGGTTTTTTGAAAAATTTGAGCGCTTTGGAAAATAGCTCTTACAATTTTGTTCAAATTTGATATTGAGATACTATTTAATATGATAACTATTACATAATAACGTGTGTTTAATTTTCTTAGGTAAATTAATTTAACGGTTGCTTACTAATGACAAATTAGAGACAATTTGATTTTTTGCTGCGAAATTGGCCTTAAAAATTGAGTTCAAAATGGGTATCTGGGAATATTTCTTCATGATAAATTAGAATATGTGTTTATTTTTACAATTTAAAAATAATTTTATGGTAGTTTAGAAAGAGCTTATTTTTAAAATTATGGTTTTGTTAAAAATATTTGAACAATTTGGTTTTAAATGAGTATATAAAAAGTGTTTATTGTGATTTACAATATGATGTGTTGGTTTTTATGTGGGAAAATAGGGTAGTTGACTGAAAACCTGTTTTTTTAAATTTTCTTCCAAGCTATTATACACATTATTAGATAGTTTGTGCAACTGTGTCGCACCATTTATTTACTATAACTTATCTTTATAAAGTTTGTTCCCATATGATATTTCAGAATATAAGCTCTAAAGCTCAAATTTTGAGACAAAATATTTATAAAAATTCAAATCGTTTAATAAATTATTCAAGAGATTTAGAAACGCAAGCAAATTATAAATCGCCGATGATTTTTAATTTAAAAAAATTCATAAATATTTTAAGCGCACACCCAACTTCAAACCCGATTAATCAAAGCTTATTATGAATATTTATTATAATTAAAACTCAATGTTATTTGCGCAATGCTTTCTTAATGCTATACTCACTATCAATGGTGTATATTTATTTAGTTTTTTAAAATATAATTAATTGAATTATCGTATTAACCGAATTAACCATATGAAAACTGTAAACTACACATGGAAACCTTTGGTGAATATTTAGATAATACCCAAAAGTGGTTCAAACGAACGTAGAATAAAACGAAATTCTAGGATAGTAAATATTTTAATTTTCTTACTATTCTTTATTTCCCAGCGAGAGATTTTGGATCCTGTCGCAATCCAAGAAAATGTAGATCACGAACAGTATTGCCACTACAAGCACGACGAAAACATTCCATGCTGCCAGTCTAGCAGGCCTTGGCGAAACTTTGGAGATGATCAGTCCTGATATCAACACGGCCAGGGACACCAATGGTGGTTTAAGTAGATCTTCAAATAAAAACAGAAAATAAATTACTTAGTGATATTACATCACAAAATATTACAACTAGCAACTAAAAATTCATGAGGGCTGTACTCTTCATCTACCCTGTAAGGTATCATGCTTACCTTACATAATTCCACTATGGTATAGTGTATTAGATAGGGCCATAGTGTAACCCACGAAGGTAAGACTGCCACCATTCAGGGTAAACAAAGTGTATATTTACAATATACAATCATGCACTTTAGTAATTTTTCGGGGAGCTAACATCTTATATTTATTTAAAACGTGAAGCGATAACTTTCGTCAGTGATTCCCTGAGCTCTACACAACACATTAACTGTCTATCTATTTAAAACGTGAATCGATAACTTTGGTTAATGAATCCCTGAGCTCTACACAACACATTAACTATCTATCTATTTAAAACGTGTAACGATAACTTTGGTCAATGAATCCCTGAGCTCTACACAACTCATTAACTATCTATCTATTTAAAACGTGTAACGATAGCTTTGGTCAATGAATCCCTGAGCTCTACACAACACATTAACTATCTATCTATCTATTTAAAACGTGAAACGATTCCTTTTGTCAATGAATCCCTGAGCTCTGCACAACACATTAACTATCTATCTATTTAAAACGTGAAACAATTCCTTTCAACAATAATTCCTGGATTTCTACACAACTTATTTCTTAAAAAAATATATTTATTCTCGGAAGGGTAATTCTATACACAGAGGATGTGCTACTAAATGTAAAATTTAAAAAAATACTCAATTGCAAAACCTCAATTTTAGAGACCGGCAATTTATTCCGACATACATTTCTTGAGTTCTAGTAAAAACACCTTTTTTAAATTAATAAAAGCATTTAATTTTAAGATTATCATTTCAAAGTTAAATAGTCTTTGATATCGATTTGGCAATATATTTTATAATTTACGTTTGTCGGTGAATATATGGAAGCTATAATGACAGGTTTCCCGATATCATAAAGAAAAAAGTTGAGGTATCTGAAAAAAAAAAATAGTTGAGGTAAACTTTATATTTGCAAACAAAAATTACAAAACGTTTAAAATGACGTTGGACAAGCCATGTTAGTTGAACAAACAAGAAAGATGAGAGTGATTTTTAACCTGATTTACAACTCTTTTTAAGCTACTTGTTTAGTAAACCTGGTTTTAATTTGCCACGGTAAATAAAAACAAGCATATAAAGAATGCTATTAAGATATTTAAAATAAATTAGTGTTGAAATTCAAGGAAAATTACATTATTCAAAGCAATTATAAGTACAATACCTTAATATTATTTTGACACATTCTAGAATTTTGTCTACCTGTGACGTCACGGTAGGTTAAGATAGGATTTCCCATGTTAGTGAATTTACGTTTTATTCAGCGAGTTTTAAACATTTATAACGTTGAAACAAAAACCATCAATTCTAAAAATGGTCTTACAGTGTTACTACATTATTATTTATATCTCGAAGTAGTATTTTTTTGTAAACGTATTTATTTATAAATCCTCTCTGCTATTTAGCTTAGTCACGAAAATGTCCTGTAGGAGTCTTCCTGCCAGAATGTAAATTAAAAAAAGTCCATGATAAAATATGTCTATCTAGGATAGGAAACAAGAAAAATGTAATTTTAAAGGGCAAGTTAATGTTTTCAAGGCACAAATAGTATAGTGAGTGTGTAAGCTCGTCAGAGGAAAAGGGTAAGTTTTATCAGTAGGTAAACAAGAGGCCTCACAGGGTGAACTGCTCATTTTTTTCCCTCTCTTTCTATTTCGTACATTGGTGTCTAAGTGTGGTAGTGTTTAGACTGCTTAGGTGAGTCTAGTTAGGATGCAGCCTGCTTCGCAAAATAGCTTCGAAATCTCCAAGTAGGCAACATCGTTAGAGTAATTTAGTTTAAAATATGCATACTACTCACGTATTATTATTTTTGAATTTGTAGGGTCATCCAGTTCATTTTCTGATGCAGGTATAAGATATTGAGATTCCATGTATTTCTCTTCAAATAGTGCAAAATTAACGATACCAATTTGTAAAAATAATGTGGACATAGTATTAAACATTATGATTTTATTTTGGAACAACCTCTTGATTGAAGGAAAGAAATCTGAAAATAAATTAATCTTATTATATTGTTTGAGGTATTTAAATGGTACTTCCTGAACCAACTGATTATACCAGCACAAAAACTAACCTTAGGTGAGTGTGTTGGGGACGCCAGAAAAGGGAAGTGTTTTTGCAGTTTTTTTTATAGCAAAACATTCGTTTTGGCCAAAATAAATCAAATCAAATATTACTCTAGTATAAACATAGATTTTAATTTTCTTCACATAGTGATATCAACAGTTGTTGAATATATGTCGAGGGTGTTCTGGAATTTAATAACAACTTTTTCTCTTCATTTACCAAGTTTTTCATCTAATTACACTTTGCTCATTATAAATATCCATCAACTGTTGGTATCATCATGTAAATAAAATTAAACTATATGTTTCTACAGGAGCAATATTTTATTTATTTTGAACAAAAAAAAGTTTTGCTCTAAAAACTGAAACAATCACTTACCTTTTCTTGCGGCCCCCACACTTCCAACTTAATTAGGGTAATTTAACAGTAAGAATATTAATGCACAATTTTACAGAATGTATAATTAAATATAAGCTATAAATAATAGTGATTCATTGATTTCAAATCACAACAGTTTACGAGTTATAAGCGGTCAAACTTGATATTTTATGATTTTTGCCTACCATTGTTAAGGTAAAGTAATTAATGTATGGCGTGAAATTTAATATAACCAGACATGCATATGAGGTGTACATAATTAAATATTTATAATTAATATTATTACTATTTATAATATTATTAATTATTATAAATGCTATTATTAGTAATATTATAATTAATATTAATATTACGGTCAATAATAATATAATTAATATAAATATTATTAATAATATTATAAAAAGTAATAATAATGCCAATAATTATAAATATTTTTCTATATACACCTCATGTACATGTCTGGTTATATTAAATTTGAGTCCCGTACTTTAATTACGTTTCCTTAATGGTACATGAGAAGCGTAAAATAGCTAGTTTGACCCCTTACAGCTCGTGAAATGTAATTATTTGAAATAATTGAATCACTATTTATTGCTTATAATCTTACACTTGTTAAAATCACATAAAAAATTGCATTATCGATTGCCTTTAAATCTATAACAGACACACCAGCCAGCTCTCCAGCCATTATTTCAATACTGTGAAAGGGGAACCGCAAATTTCAATAATGATACATTTTTCTTCCATATAGGGAATCAAAGCCGGTACCGCTAGATCAGTAGGCAGACAAGCTATTAATTGAGCTAAGGTGTTGAACTAAAGCGCATACCAGCACTGATTTCATTTCATATTTTTTATAAGGGTTCGGCCAGACTGACAAGCGTGCGTGCGTGCGAGCGAGCGCGTGATTAGCAGATAGCTCTCGTTAGTTGTTGATGAGGAGGCTCCGAATCTTGGCTCAGTGAATTGAGGGTGGTTTTTGACAAGTGATTTATTGTTGTGGTTTTCTCATCCTCTCTCCACGCTAAAGGTGATTCTTATTTGTAAAGGCGTACTTTGATAATATTGAAGTATTTTAACATATCAGTTATATATATATATATATATATACACATATAGGTATGGTTTATGATCTTACCAATTAAATTAGGCTGTTAGTAGCAAGTGTGCTAAACCTATCGATAGTAATAAAAATGTCAAAATGAGAAGTATTCCTAGCACTCAATGAACCAACATACAATAATATTGCCTAGCGCCTGTAAACTAGACTGTTCCGGCTCGAGCACGTGCGCTTGAAAAATAGAACCAGTTCTATCTTACAAGCGTGCGCTCTCAGTCGCTCGCTCCAGTCTGGCCGCCTCTCATTACAACCAATGTTTTCTATTCTATTTTTTTAGTCGCTCGCCCAGTCTGGCCTTCCCCTAATTCTACATATTATTTATCACTAGATTCTCATTTACATTTAAGCAAGTTTTGGAAGAAAAACACAGTCAAACTCTTAGTTAGCTAAAAACTGAATTGTGTTTCTGATAATGATCTTAAGAAAATTAATCAGAATCCATATCATGGATATCAATCATTTATTAATATTTAAATATTTAAAAATAATAAAAAAATATATACTTTTTACATCTCATCATAAAAGCCATCCGCATTAATTCCACTAATTGAGGTAAGGTTGTTAAAGGTCTAATGTAGAATAAATGTACCCGCATTTGTGTAGGTAGAAAGTGTGTTTTATGGGGGGTAAACACCCTCAATACCCCCAGCCTAAATTTAAACCAAAATTCTACATCACTATCAAACCAGAATATATGAGTTTGACATTTAATCTGCGTGACCACCGATACGGGTAAGAAAACATCAAATTTTCGTAAAAAGATTCTTCTAGTAAATACAACAATATTTTTTTGAGATCAACATTAGTAATATTTTACTTCATTATTGTTTTTATTTTATAGATATTAAAAACATCTCTCAAAAGTGACAGCTGTAGATAACATGACTTGACGTATGAATACGTTAAACTATATCTAGTAACGTGTCTAGCTGTCAGATAAAGCTCTTTCCATGAGAATTGTACTGTGAAACACTTTACAGTTAACAAGAGCCATATATAGATACATATTTGATATAAAATTGCTACAGAGCTTTTGTATTGCTCATAAAAAAAACCCACAAAGAAACTTAGTATACTTTCAGGAAGATTATGTCCTTGAACTATTCTCAAACAAAGCGTTATAAAACGTATTAGTATATGTGTGTGTGTGTACATTGACATAACAATAGGATATAAAGTATGATATTTTTTTTAAAATAGGTCGTTTATAAAATAGTTCTCTTGTCTGGCTCTTTTTCACTATGTAACATTACATTCATCAGTAAGATACAGCCCAAATAATCAAGAGACTGGACTAGACAACATCCATTGGACTCAGCAACTGGCCCCGTGGTATAGTGGTCAGTGCACTTTGCTACGAGTCTAGTGGTCCCGGGTTCGATTCTCGGCCGGTACCTTAGGTGTTTTCCCCGAAAGGGGAATCAACTGACGGTCACCAGGATTTGGTTATTTAGGGATAAATTAGGTTTAAATGTATCCACCGGTTCCACACCTTCATACTCACTATCATCATCATACTCACTATCAGCCTCATACTCACTATCACCATCACCTCATCTCATCAGGACATGTAAAGAGCCTCCACGGAAAGATGTACTATTAGTACATTCGGGAGTTACCTGGACAACGGTACATTAGTACTGGATAATCTTTCCACAAATTGGGCTACGATTACTGTAAACCAGCCACGCAATATTATTTCTATTCTATATTATAGACTTGTGGTTACCATAATTGGAGAATGCCCGTTGTTTGGTTAAATAGTGATAAACCAGGGCCGGGATATTAATGATTTTTTTTTTACATCACAGACAATGCTCATGTGCATATGAATTTTGTTAATGAGCTCCAGGTTGTGGAAACACTTTTTTGTAGTTCATTAGTTGGTCATTTTATCATTTTGGATATCTATATAATAGTTTCTTGGTTTGCGTCCTTTCTGGGTAATTTTAGGCATTTTAAAGGCATTTTTAGGCATTTTTCTTGAATACATATGTATTTAAATACCATTGATATTATAAAAATGTATGTATTTCGAATATAAATGTTTCCAACACACAATTGTCCAAATAAGAAGATAATGTAGGCTATGATCTTTGTATCCCCTTTGCTTGTTTAGTTGTAAAATACACATTCCTGGAGAGACTGCAACTAGGCTGGAGAGGGTTGTGTTGGGAGGGGGTAGCTATTACTTCTGAAACAAATATTTGTAAATCAATACCACGTTTTTTTAATCACCCCGTCTTAGTACCCAATCGGGTTATATACTTATGTACTAATTACACCAATGTGCTAGGGATTAGAAGGATTTCATTTAGAGGACGTGCACCCAAATTTGCGTGGACAGAGAGTGTAAAAAACCATTTAGGGGAAAACCAACCTCAGTGTACCCGACTTGAAATGAACCTCGATCCCCACGTCTACGTCAGTCCAGTCTATTGCAAGAGTAGTACCTTAGACTACGTGGCCACCGAAGCGGGTAAGAGGTTTCAATTTGTAAAGTGCGGGTTTGATTTAGCCGTGTGCGTTTATTACGAGCTTTGATTCATATTTTAGGTAATTTTTTTGTAAATTTAAATTCATTTTTTTATAATTTTTTGGTAATTAAAATCCTGGCCTTGGTGATAATAAAAATATAAACACAGAACAATAAGCCACATTTAACTTTTCCAACAAACGTAAGAACGTAAACTACATTCATCCTGAAAGATAGTAGTTTTTCCTTGATGGATTACACGATGACCCTAACTTATAAGCTATGAGATAATGGAACAATGCGAGGTAAGCTTGCTACATTTCAGGATAAACAAAATGTACAGTACATGTTTTAATTCTCAGACATAAATTGACTACTTACTTACTTACTGCATGGCATTAGGAACTTAACAGCACGTCAGCGCGAATGGGACAAATTAGAACCGTTTTCAGGGTACTGAATGGCAAACCCAAAGGGAAGAGACCATTGGGAAGACCTAGACACAGATGGGAAGATAACATTAGAATGGACCTGAAAGAGATAGGGTGTAATGAGGTGGACTGGATAGAACTAGCTCTAGATAGGAATAGGGTGTAATGAGGTGGACTGTATAGAACTAGCTCAAGATAAGGATAGGGTGTAATTAGGGGGACTGAATAGAAATAGCTCAAGATAGGGGTAGGGTGTAGTGAGGTGGACTGGATATATCTAGCTCAAGATAAGGATAGGGTGTAATGAGGTGGACTGAATAGAAATAGCTCAAGATAGGGATAGGGTGTAATGAGGTGGACTGTATAAATCTAGCTCAAGATAGAGATAGGTTGTAATGAGGTGGACTAGATAGAACTAGCTCAAGATAGGGATAGGGTGTAATAAGGTGGACTAGATAGAACTAGCTCAAGATAGGGATAGGGTGTAGTAAGGTGGACTAGATAGAACTAGCTCAAGATAGGGATAGGGTGTAATGAGGTGAACTGAATAGAAATAGCTCAAGATAGAGATAGGGTGTAATGAGGTGGACTGTATAAATCTAGCTCAAGATAAGAGATAGGGTGTAATGGTGGATTGGATAGAAATAGCTCAGGATTGGGATATGAAGGCTTACTTTTGTAAGTGCTGTAATGACCTTTCGAGTTCCTAATACCATAGAGTAAGTAAGTAATTGAGAGAGAGCGATGATGAAGCTTTCCTCCATAAGACCTGCTGTTCCTTCAGCGGCGATACTCAGTGCTGTGGTCTTAGATCATTCGGTGAACGTCCGGTTAGGTTGACTATTACATTCTCTCCTTGTGGATATCAATCTAGTCTACCTGTATTTCCATCGAGATCTTGCAGATAGGGAGATTTGTTAGTTTCCACAAAAGTAACGCCTCTGGCGTTTCTAAGTATAGAGGCCGCTGCTACAGTGATAGCTCTTGAAGGTAGCATGTGTGGAAACATACTTATCAGTATCGCTGTTATCAGCAAGATAACGGAGAGGATGGGCCAACCTGAAACAAAGAGTTGAGGTTTATTTCAGGCAGAAAACATTTATATCAAAACATACTTTTAGAAGCTTCAATATCATCTTGTTAGATTTGATTCTAAGAAAATTGGTTTATAGTGTTCTGCATGCATTGTCCATCTCCACAATGGGATAGCCAACACTTTGAGATGGGGATGTAAGAAACGGAAGTTAAGGCCAGTGTTTTTGCAGTTTTTATTGCAAAACATATGTTTGGCCAAAATAAATCAAATATTGCTTCAGTAGAGACATAGGGCCAGTTTCAGGCCCGCCGCACATTGGACGCAGGGTAGGCGCAGCAAAGGCAGAGGGCAGGCAAAGCACAGGAAGAGGTTTCTGCAAGTCACCGCAGATTTGAAGCGAGTCAGGAAGCTTTCACCCAGTGGTACAAGACGTGATATGGCGTGTGAATTAGAGGAACTTCTGATAGATCTGGATTCCGAGTCAGACTGTGAATCAAATAATTTAATTTTACTTTATTCTCTTAGTAAAAAAAGGAAAAAGACGAAAATTTTAATCTACTTAATGCGCAGTGTCTAGTAACATCTAATTCTTCTAATGGGTTGTACAAACTACTGTAGATTAATTTCACTAAGTACAAAAATCTAGAATATTACAATTACCGTTCGAGTAGTTAAGTTCAGTAGCAATCTTTTCCCATAGCTCATCTTTCAGCTTCATCCTCATGTAGTCTGGATTGCTCGTTTCATATAATACTGGATGGTCTTGAGCTGATTGAATAAGATGCCCCATCACAATACACAAAAACTACGTGACAGAGGCGCAGAGGACACAGGAAAACTGTACGTCTACTACAACCAGAGAGAGGCGGGAAAGAGTTATCCCTACACTGCACCTGCCCTGCGTCCAATATGCGGCGGGCTTCATGGTCAGACTTAGTGCGCCTCAAGTGTGGTGCTATACTAAATACAAGACAACTACCTAGACCAGAATGGAATGGGCCAGTTTCATAGTCAGACTTAGTACGTCTCAAGTGTGGTGCTATACTAAATACAAGACAACTACCTAGACCAGAATGGAATGGG
>CABFWB010002279.1:6066-26711 GCA_902151455.1 Timema bartmani | reverse complement strand
GGGGGGGGGTGGAACGAGATAAAAGGTAAGTGTTTTAGCAGTTTTTTATAGCAAAACTTTTTTTGGTCAAAATTAATAAAGAATTTCTCCAGTAGAAATATAGTTTAATTTTCTTCACATGATGACAATAATAGTTGTTGAATATCTGTCATGAGCATAGCATCATTAGATGACAGAATTTTTAAATGAAGATAAAAAGTTGTCATTTAATTCCATGACACCCTTAGACCATTATTCAACAACTGTTGATATCACCATGGGAAGAAAATCAAACTATATATTTGTACTGGAGAAATTATTTGATTTATTTTGGTTAAAGGAATGTTTTACTATAAAAATTGCAAAGACACCGGCTTTTTCTTGCGTCCCCTACTATTAAAGAACAAACGTTGGGAAAGAAACAATTTTTCTAACCATATTTAAAAAAATGTATGTTTCTAACACTTTGTTACTGTTGTCAGGAATCTTGATGAGTGGTAATGAGGTGAGCCAAGTTTTCCTCTCCTTGGCCATGTCCTACCACGGAGGAAGAGGGAACAGACCATTGTGGATCTCTTGGGGTGTGACCTTCTCGGCCATATCATGCTTCATCCTTGCACTACCTCATCTGGTGTATGGACCAGGAAAAGATGCCATAGCACTCACTGAAGAGTTCCTGGATACGACTGTATTGAACTCGTCAATACCCAAAACAAGTGGGTTTTATCAGTGCTCAACCGATAGATGGGGACAAAAAAACAACCTCTCCTTTACCTTAAATTATTATTTATTTTGCAGTTTTGTATTTCTCCTTAAGATGAAAGTGTAGGGAATACAAGTTAGGGACAGTATTTTTGCACTTTTTTTTTAATAAAATACTTTTATAGCCGTAACCAATATAATATTTCTCCAGTAGAAACATATAGCTTAATTTTCTTCGCATGTTGATATCAACAATTGTTTAATATATGTAATGAGTATAGCAGCATTAGATGAGAAATTCTTTTAAATAAAGTAAAAAAAGTTGTCATTAAATTCCAGGACACCCTTTAAAGATAGTTAACAAATGTTAATATTACCACGTGAAGAAAATTAACCTCTATAATTGTACTGACCAACATTTCATTTATTTTTGCCTGAAAAGTGTTTTGATGTAAAAACTGCAAAAACACTGACCTTTTCTCGCGTTCCCTAAATCCCCACCTAAATGCCCTACATCTCCACCTAAATGCCCTACATCTCCACCTAAATGCCCTACATCCCCACCTAAATGCCCTACATCCCCACCTTAATGCAGGTTGTGGATTGAGGAAATGTATTTAGATATTAAGGTTAGCTATGGATATATTGAATAAGCAATCGTGGAAAGACGATAAAGAGTGGTCCTCCAGCTTGGAGATTTGACGTAGGATTAACAATCCCTCACAGTAAAAAATCTGTTTTTAGATAGTATCAGAAAATGATCATCTTTCCACTCCAACCTCCTCCATCGCTTTCCAAACTTTATGTACATCCACACTATCATATGCCTTCTCCATATCCATAAATACCATGATAATGTCCTTCCCAAATTCATACCTTCTTTCAATCAGCTGTCGTATAGCTGTTCCCTAAATCCATACTGTTCCTCCCTCCACTTTCCTTTCTCTTTCTTTCTTCTTTTATTTTACAGTATCATCTTATCTATTTTTGTACAGTGTCGTACACCTCTTCCCGTCTCCTTTCTTAAAAATAGGTACTATAGTTCCCTTCTTACGATCTCCCGGTACTTTGTTCTCCTCCCAAATCACTCGCAGCATTCCATATAGTATTTATATTCTCTAATTTTCTACACATGGTAATCCCTACAGTTCTTGAATAACTTATATGTTCATTGTAGAACTTGAAAAATACATTTTCTCTTAAGTTAAAATGTTTTTCATCAAATGTCACAATGTTCATGATCAATATTCAAGATCTGTTGATATTACCATGACTAGAATATTAAACTTAACGAATCTAATAAGCAATTTTTTTTTCCAAACTGCAAAAATACGGACCTTATATCACGCTAGATTCCACCGCACCTTAATGTGAATGGATTATGGAAAAGGGATCCTACAGATACACAGTGTTAGGACTAAGATATAAATTTAGAATCAAATCGGAAACTATTTTTTACTAGTACTGTGCTAAAAATTACTTTTTTTAAAAGGAGAAATCCTATTATATCTTGTAAGCTGTAATATATATTTTAAAACTTGTTTCATGTAAAATAGCCTAATCTTATATTTTTGACTAAAAAACTTAGACGACTAAGACTCAAATTTGGATCATAAAATAATTTCTATACATTCCCTGACAATTCTATAACCAAATTAAAAGCTTGGAAGTGATTAAAATTAGGCAAATATTTATGTGTGACTATTATATTGAAAACACTCGTTCAAATACTTTACAAATTTGTAATCCTATGTACCAGTGACGTGGCGTGTAGTGTTTCCAGGGCAATCAGAGCTTGTTAAAACTGTACCTGTGATATGCTTTCCTCAAATCTGCCCCCATTTGACCAATCACATATATCTCACATGGGAATGTATGTTCGTTGATACCTGGCCAATGAGTGTTGTCTTGAGTGATGAGAACATATCACAGGTACAGTTCCAATTAGATCTGCTTACTTTGGCAACATGTCATGGCCCTCCATGTCAATAGACATCTAGTTCAATTGCCTATTTTATTTTTTCAGACGATAGGGCATTATTGTGCTCCGGCAACAAAACAGCATTAGCTTATTGCGAAGAAGATATTTCAAGCGGCGAGCATTCGCTCATGCCGCTCATACTTATTTTCTTCTCGCAGTTCGTCCTTGGCATCGGTACCACTCTTTTCCACTCGCTGGGACAGACGTACTTGGATGACCACACCAAGAAAACAAACGCACCGTTATTACTTGGTAAGCGTCCAGAGTAGCTTCTAATATTTCATATATCTTGATTAAAAATTAAGATTACAGTAGTCTTGACAGTTTGAGGTTCCATATAGCTTGAGGTTCCCTATAGCTAGATGTTCCGTATGGTTCGAGGTTCCGTATAGCTCGAGGTTCCATATAGTTTGATGTTCCGTATAGCTCGAGGTTCAATATAGTTTGATGTTCCTTATAGCTCGAGGTTCCCGTATAGCTAGATGTTCCTTATAGTTTGAGGTTCCGTATAGCTCGAGGTTCCATATAGTTTGATGTTCCGTATAGCTCGAGGTTCCATATAGTTTGATGTTCCTTATAGCTCGAGGTACCCGTATAGCTAGATGCTCCTTATAGTTTAAGGTTCCGTATAGTTCGAGGTAGAGATAGGCCTAGTAAACGTTTACCTAGGATGAACGATGAGTGGTTACGAGACAAGTAGCCTATAGCAACCACAAAACCATTTTGAGCCGAATAATTTTAAAAAAACATGGTTTAATATTTAAAAGTTGTTAAATTCAAACGAATCTGTACGCAAATCTTCATAGTTCTGTAACTAACACGAAGCGTATAGGAAACCAGACCTAGCCTTCTACAAACAAATAAGAGTTATTCATTGATATGAGAAAAACAGAAGATTTTAAGTTATTTGAGGAAACCTTTTGTGGCTTTGAAGCATCAGAGCTGTCATTTTCCTAATAATAAATATCTCAGTATGAAGATTTATACCTTCACTAACGCAGCATCCTTAAATGTAGCACTTTTAAAAAATATAATTATTTGCACCTTATTTGTACTGCCTATACCAAATAATATTTGTAAAAAGATACATTTAATTTTAAAATAGAGTGTTTATTTACTGCTGCATACCTAATAGAAAAAATTATTTCTAGAATTCTTCATATATTTTGTTTACAATTAATTAAAGTCTAATAATATACAAAAATGTCGATTTAAGTTACTATACTTCACCATCTATGTCTAAGAAATGCACATCAAAATTCGTGTTCAATCTTCAACTCGGGATGAATAGTTTAGCTTGTAACATTAAATAGATAAACACAACATTCTCGATAACTCTCCCAACAATTATTAGTCTTGAAGGTTCAGAGTCAGGCACAGAATAAACCCTGAACTAGAGGATGAAGGGTTGAATATTTTATTAGCTCATCTCATACTCACTGATAACACCTGCATTAGGTTGTGGTTATATTGGATAAGAATTCGTACGAATATGTAAAAACATTTTCATAAAACCCAATGGTTACATTCCATGCAAGGACGTTATACACTTACTTACAGAATCTTCAGTAAGTTTTGCTGTTACAACCAAGTATAATGAAGCTGTTGTTTGAATTTTGCTTTTTGGAAAATCCTGAGCTAAAGGCTCTCTTGTTGGACAAAAAAAAATGTGTTTGGGTGAACATATATTTTTCACTAATGAATGGGGAATTCACCATATTGTTTGCAGAACACAGGAGTGATGACCAGAAATTATATGAATGCACTCGAATAAAACAATCTAAATTCGATCCCATAGAGATCTAATTTCTGCAATTAATGTTCTTAGTTCCTCACAGTCCATATTGAATATCAACATTGCTATTTTTATTACGAAAAATGGATGAAATAACAAAACATTTTGTTCGTACCGAAAAATCGTAAAACTTCATGCGAGCTCGTTATAATATATTGTAAGAATTATAACCACAAACATACTAATACATAGAGTTGTTCGCTTCTCATGACTTTGTGAGGCTTCGTAAGAATTCTTACGAGTCATTTTTCGTACCAATTCTTATTCACTGTAACAACGGCCTTAGGAAGGAAATACAGCTCGAACCAGGTATCACATCATGGTGTGGTTTTCATTGTTCTACTTTAGAAAACAGTGGATGTGAAACAGTTTTAAAAAAATACAAAACATATATAATTAAAAATAAATTTTTAGATGAATAAATTGGCAAACTGTTCCCAATTTTTCTGTTGCCAGCTGAAGAATGCAGAAAGGCACACTTAACTACGTTTTCTGGTTCGAGTGTTATTTTTTTATTTAAGAGCATTCATCATAGCTGTCCCAACTCAGCTCCCAGCTCGCGCGAAGTATTGAAATAAAAGGGAAAAGAAAATACCATGCTATGCAAGAAATGTGTACAGTGCATTCATATTTGAATGATTACTCGACATTTTCCGCGGTGACGATGGGGGAAAAAGTGACAAAGTTTCTTGTTAATAACTACAGTATGTCCCTATTATGACAGAATGGAGATTTGTGCAAAATGCTTAGCCATGAAGCCATTCTAAAATGGTCGAAAACGGCCTTTTCAATGCAGTTTTTTATCCAAATATCATATAATATTTAAAAAATACTCAGTTTTAGTAACTTCTCTTAATAACTCTTTGTCTCCATTAATGTTTAATCAGAAATGATTCATGTGCAATAGTGTTGGTGTAAATTTACTATTTTTATCCAACTGTATAACAGAGTTTATTGTCATGTGATGCACGCTCTTAATATTCCGGTTAAACATCTTCAGTGACCACATGGTCTTGCGCGCTACTCTCGTGTTAGACTAGACTGCCAAGGACGGGTGATCAGGGTTTGATTCCTGTCGGGTGTACTGAGGGGTATTTTTCCTAAATCGTTTTCCACTCTCCTTCCATTCCAATTTGGTGCACTTCTTCTAAATTAAACCTTCCAATTCTTAGCCCATTAGCGTAAATAGTAGGTAGGCGTATAACCCTAACGGATATTAAGAGACGGTGCTAAAAAAATATCCCTGTTAATTGGCTGGCTGTTTAGTCTTACTACCCGTTAGGGCTTTACGCCTATGTACTAATTATGCTAACGGTTTTAGGTATTAGGGCGGTAATATTTAGATAAAGTGTATCCACATTTGCACAGAAGGAGAGTGGAAATCTATTTTGGAAAAAAAACTCAATATACCCAACCGAGATTTGAACCTCGACCTCCCCGCCATTGGCAGTATAGTCTACTGAGGTAATAACGCTTTAGACCATGCGGCCACATAAGTGGATTAAGAGATGCGCTTTTAAATTTGAAAAACCGTATGACTATGTTTTATTTGATACAATTTACAATAAAAATACAAACTCGCAACAAGAAGTGAACTTATCTGAATATACAGTTTGATTAGTAAGTCTTTGCTTAAAATTATGCTTATATTAATTATGAATACTCTGACTAGTTTGTACGTATATCTTAATTTGAAAAACTATTTAATAACAATAATGATGATGCTAAACTATTTGCAGGTATGGTCCTGTCTCTTCGAATGTTGGGACCTGCGGCGGGCTTTGCCTTCTCGTCGTTCTGTTTGAGTCTTTACATAGACCCGACATTGACTCCAGTAATCAAACCAACTGATCCCAGGTGGTTGGGAGCTTGGTGGTTGGGTGAGTATTAGTAATCAAACCAACTGATCCCAGGTGGTTAGGGGCTTGGTGGTTGGGTGAGTATAGTAATCAAACCAACTGATCCCAGTTGGTTAGGGGCTTGGTGGTTGGGTGGGTATAGTAATCAAACCAACTGATCCCAGGTGGTTAGGGGCTTGGTGGTTAGGTGAGTATAGTAATCAAACCAACTGACAGCAAAATTTACCCTTATCTTCAACTTGATCTCGACTTTGCTTTTCATGATTCAAACTTCCCTTCGACGTTTCATTTAAAAAGTGACCTTTACCAACCCCAATATATGAGTACATATAAATAAATGAGAGTGTACGAGGATAATTTATATACGTGTATGTATGTATATAATTATTTATTTAAATGTATGTATGTATATATGTATGTATGTATGTATGTATGTATAGATAGATAGATAATATTTAAATATGCACATTGCATGTATTTGCTGAAACGAAAGTTTATACTTTTATTTTAATAAAAAATGTATTTATAGGCCCAAGTTTTAAAATTTAGTAAAGGGGTTTATTTACGGTGTAAGTATCTAGTAGTACTTTTTAAAAGGCATTTCAGCCTTGAAAACATAGACTTGCTTTTTAACTCTACCGTTTCCTTGTTTCCTATTCTAAATATACATATGCTACCACGGACTAATATTATAATTTACATCCTGGCAGGAAGACTCCTACAGGCCATTTTCGTGACTAATCCAAATTGCCAAAGTTATTTATAAAAAATACCTTCGCCAAAAAATCTCGAAAATAAAATAATAATTTTGTGACACTGTATGACTATTTTTATAATTATTTAAGAATTTATGGTTTTGTTTCAACATTATATGTTTAAAACTGTTGAATAAACCTAAATTAGTTTACATGGGAAATTATATCTTGATCTGCTGTGACGTCACAGGTAGGAAACTTCCTTAAGTGTTCACTTTTAAAAGTGTTTGGATCCAGTTATTGAAAACAATTTTCATTCTTGTGTTTTATACAAAATATTATCACTATTTTAAAAGTGCTATCATCGTCTTCATATACCGGTAGATAAATGAATATATTTGTGACATCTTTTTTTTCAGGTTGGCTTGTTCTTGGAGTTTTGATGCTCGTCTTTGCTTTCTTGATATCGTGGTTTCCGAGAGAATTACCCCCGAAGAAAAAAAAGCGAGCTCTAAACAAAGTTGAAAAAAACAAAGATAGGTTGATAAAAACTCCAAACAATACCAGTAATAATAAACTGTCGAGTGAATCTGAACCACTGAATAAAGGTGCAGTTACGGAATCCTTAAACAAAATTCCCATCAAAATTAAGAAACAGGAAGATGATGAAGGTAATAATATAGTTTGTAAAAACAAAAAAATATATATAATAATTTAGTAGGATTCAAACTATCATAATATTAACAAGAATTGTATTTGAAATTGTAATTGAAGCGTTTTGTTTAGTTTGATGAATTCAGATCAAATATGTTATTTTAAGTTTTGTCTAGTTTAATTCAATAAATCAATATTATATTTACACGCATTGGTGGCCGCATGGTCTAAGGCACTACTCTCGAAGTAGAAAAGACTGCTGATGAGGAGATCGAGGTTCGAATTTAGGTTGGGTGTACTGAGAGTGGTTTCCCAAAATAGTTTTCCACTCTTCCTCCACGCAAATGCGGGTACAATTCCTCAACACGTAACCTCACAAATCCCTAAAACCATAAGCGTATAACCCGAATGTCTAGTAAGACGCGGTGCTAAAAAACCTATTATATTTAAGAATAGTTTGATCAAATATTCCCTAAATCGGTTTACTACTAGAAGTTTCTATAACTTAAATAAGTACTAGTTTTTTATTTTATAAAAAATTAATAAAAATATACAAAAAATATTTATATTTCAAATCAAGCTCCATTAATATTAAAACCAGTTTTTATTTTGCTATTTATTTTAACTTCACATACATGTCATTTATTCAACCGTCAATGCTCTTCTAGGTTTTATGGATTCTCTCAAAGGATTATTGCAAAATAAATTATTAATTTACAATATATTTGCTGGTGTGTTCTACGTCATGGGAGAAGCAGGAACTATGACTTTCTCTATGAAATACATGGAGATTCAGTATCATACATCGGCCGCAGGTGCCAGCATGATTTCAGGTAAGAATAAATTCATTAAAAAATTGAGTGTGGCTCATAGCAAAAATATCTGTAAGCAATTTTACTATTAAAATAAATTTGATAAATTACGAAAATGTATCCCTATTCAAAACTAATTTTTTAATATTTTGAACCCACTTCGGTGGCCACATGGTCTAAGGCGCTACTCTTGCAATAAACTAGACTGTTGATGAAGGGGAGATCAGGGTTCGATCCCGGTAGAGTGCACTGAGGGTAGTTTTCCCCTGAATGTTTTTACATTCTCCCTCCACGTAAATGCTGGTGCACTTCTTTTAAATCAGTGGTTCTCAAACTGGGGTACATGAACAGCTCATAAGGGAATATTGGCAAAATGACAAAAGAAACAAACATGGCGGAGAGCCAAACGTGTTGGGGAATTTTCCAAATGACTCGGGGAAATTTTATCCTTTGATTACCTAGAAATTGTCATTTGGGGAAATTTTATCGTGAGGCGTACATTAGACTTTTATTCATGACCAAGGGATACAATCTAAACAGAAGTTTGAGAATTACTGCTCTAAATTAAACCCTCCTAATCTCTAACCCATAAGTGTAATTAGTACATAAGCATATAACCCAAACGGGTAGTAAGGCGTGCTGCTAAAAAAAACTACACCAATAAATTATTTCATATACTAACAAATACATTTACATTGTTTACACCTTTCTAGGTTCTGCGAGTGTGTTTGCGATGATATTTGGATTTCTTGGATCAGGATATTTCATAGGCAGATTTAAACCAAGACCAAGATTAGTTTTGGGATGGAACGTTATTTTGGGTGCGGTTCACGTGATTGGGTCCATCATTTATATATATCTTGGGTGTCAGGATAAAGGTGTTTATGGACTAGACCAAGTTACTGGAAAGTAAGTAAAATACACCATGTTTTTGAAATACATCATTCCATCAAAATATCATAAGAAAAATTTATGTTTTTTTTCAATAAACAATTACTTTTGTTTAGAGTAGCTCTAAGCAACTCTCTATACGTATTTGTGTATCCATCTTATATACCTCCTTGGTTTATTTAATTATGTTAGATGCAGGAGAGGTATTTTAGAAAAAAAAAATCAGACTGTGCAAACATTAATTTCAACTCATTATTTCCAAATAACCATTACTAAAGTAATTAATAACAGTTGTTAATATTCACTCTGTGAAGATGAAAATCATCTTGGTATAAGAAGTAAATATTTTTTTAACTGAAGCTTTGAAATATATTTATATAGAGGAGGTTTCATTAAAAATAAATACATGCTCGTCATGGGAAATTAACCATTTTTAGGCAAGAAATAGCTATTCAATTCCAATTCCAAATTCAATTCCAATACTGGCACAGAGCGTATAAATATTACACTAAATTCACGACCATCCGGCTTTTCATATTAACCGGCCTTGTTCTCGGTGTTAACAAGTGCGTTTGGAAATAAATAAACCAGTACATATCCGCTAGTAATTAATAATTTTTATTGCAAATGCATTACAACTGTTACACTGGAGACAGCAAAGTATAACTCCTATACATGCTGTTGTAGTATAATACAGTACTATTGGTCGGTAAAGATATCAGCACTGTTTTGATAAGTCTGGAAACAGAAGCTGTGTCAAGGGAGGTGTAGATAGCAGCACTGTTTTGATATGGCTGGAAACAGAAGCTGTGTCAAGGTAGGTGTAGATAGCAGCACTGTTTTGATAAGTCTGGAAACAGAAGCTGTGTCAAGGTAGGTGTAGATAGCAGCACTGTTTTGATAAGTCTGGAAACAGAAGCTGTGTCAAGGTAGGTGTAGATAGCAGCACTGTTTTGATATGGCTGGAAACAGAAGCTGTGTCAAGGTAGGTGCAGATAGCACCACTGTTTTGATAAGTCTGGAAACAGAAGCTATGTCAAGGTAGGTGCAGATAGCAGCACTGTTTTGATAAGTCTGGAAACAGAAGCTGTGTCAAGGTAGGTGCAAATAGCAGCACTGTTTTGATAAGTCTGGAAACAGAAGCTGTGTCAAGGTAGGTGTATATAGCAGCACTGTTTTGATAAGTCTGGAAACAGAAGCTGTGTCAAGGTAGGTGTAGATAGCAGCACTGTTTTGATAAGTCTGGAAACAGACCAAAGCAATGTTGAATTAGCCAGATCCTACTGTGTATAATTTTTTTTTCTGAAAATGGTGGAGCCAGGAGGAAATAAGTTATTAAAAATAAATATATGTTTAGCCATATCTAGGTTGATCAAATAATGTTGTATTCGTGCATGCAGATATTTAAAAAAAATCGGTATTCGATTGTAAGCCATGTGTGTTATGGTAAAGAGCATTATATCATTTCAAGTATTTATTATTTTTCTGTCCTGCATTTGGGCATTGGTAGTCCTATTAGCTGTTGTGAGATCAATTTGAAAGTCTGTCGTAGAATGACGCAACCATTTACCTTCGAACCAGGATCCATTGTTATTAATTAAATGGGTTTCTATTTTCAAATCAGAAATGAAAGGGTTGGGTCAAAAACAGGATAAGTCCCATTTTATGAAAAAATGTACTGGCAGTTATTTCTGTTAGTCTACCTCTTAAACTTAATGTTGTTTTATAGTCAGTCAAGACCTTTAGGATAGATAATATAATTTATTTTTATAGCTATAATTTCATAAGCTTATTTAGTGAAGTAGGCCTATATGTGAGATACAATGTTTTTATTCCAATTCCATCAAATTCTAGGTGATATATATATCACCTAGAATTTGATGGAATATATATATATATATATGAGTTATTTAAAGGTGCACTTTCTGAACCAACTGATTACATCAGCATACGAGAATTTCTATGAGCGGGAAAGAAACAGCCTACTAATTTTCTTCGGGAAAGGTATTACCACATATATCCCAGAGTTTTTTTTACATTCCACAATAGACATTAGACCAACGTATTTACTTCTTCTCCAAAGGAAGTTGTGCTACGGATTTTTATCACTCAAGAAGAATCCGTCGACCCCGGTGAGGTATGAACCCACAAACATCGGGTCCTGAGGCGAGCACTTTACCCCAAATCCACCTAGGTCGACTAAAGCCCATGAACAAGATTTTATTTGGTTTGATTTGGTTTTATTGTTTGCAAGACCAGATAAATATATTTTCACCAACAAAGAATACACAAATACCAAAGTTTTCAAATATGAAAGAATGACAGTTAACAATGAGAAAGAACAGCGACTGAGAATGCGGGGAAAATTGAACAAGATTTACATTTGGTCAATAGTCTTGATATCTTAAGCTTAGATCAATATAAACCTTAATTTAGTGATACGTTTGAACTATTTTTGAATATATCAACACAGTTAAAGTTTTCTTTTGAAGCCTCTTTGATAGTATATTTACCTTTGAATGCCAAGGCTTATTTCAGGTTTTGTGATCTAAGAATTCCGCAGCTATTTTATCATTTTTGTAACCTGTGACTTATGTTGCCAGCTTTGTAAAAATAATAAAGTGGATGTTCTCTTTCTCGTGATATTTAATATTTTGACTCTATCTATCGGGAAATGTCAGAACTATCACGAATCCGGAAGGCCGACTACATCGGCTCTGGCGATAGAAAGCACAGCCAGTCAGAAGGGCCCGTGGCACTAAAATAAACTAAACTAAAAGTAAAATATACTTGGCCTAAGTGTAGTAAAGATATGTTCAATCATATTACTCTACGGGTGACTGAATGGGAGTCTCCTTTAGGGCACTAGTGATCAGTGTTTTGCTTAGCTAAGCAGTTTGTGGGGTCCTCATGGTTCGGTCACATACTTCCCGATACTCTTGTTCGGAAAAGGTGATGTAGCGAGCTTTTTCGATGTGGATAAGCATTGAAAATAATATTAATGAATGTTGAAATTTCGATATTTTTGCCATCGATGTTTTATACCAATACCAAAGGCAATTATATATATTCATAGCATACAAATACATACGAGTAAACATTTTATGAAAGATTGTTGTAATATTTATCTAACTGAAAACTATCGATTACCGTGTTTATGTAAGCGATCTATCCCCCACTTAATCCCGTACTTAATCCATCCTCACTAACTTTCTCCACACTTCCCTATCCTTGAATACTTCCTTCACTTCAACAACATCCATACACCGAGTCATTCATGCTCTTTTATTTATAAAACTCTCAATGTTTCTATTTTTCAAACATTTGGCTTCAACATTTAGCCACGTCTTACATGGCCTACCTCTTCCTTTTGATCCACACACTCTACCTTCATATATATTTGTTTCGTCACTCGATCCACACTCATCCTTTCAACATGTCCACATTTGTTTCAAATAAATTTATTTGATTGATTAGAAAGAATCACCTATTTTTCTATTATAAAACCTCGTTGAAGATTCTTCAATAACATCGTTGCATTTCAGACGATTTAAAAAAAAATCAAATTGATGCTTTTTATTTGATGTCCATCTTTATTTTGCGGGCGGCAGTCCAAACAGAAGTAGTGAGCTGAGCCAGGATGGTTGTCTCCATCTTAGACCATGTAGGAAACCATCTCACCTTATACTCCACTCCCCCTTCATTTTCGATCAGCCTCGTTATTGCTTACGGTCGTATATTGGAAGGGCGGAATGCCAGAACGAGGCTGAGCGAGAATGAAGGTGGATTCAAGTCAAGGATGAGTTGATTTGCTGCTATCTACTTTTCTGTAAATCAACTCACCTTCCACTCCCCTCTACCGTCTGTGTTGCTCAACTTCGTTCTTGTATACGGGTCTTATATCAGAAACCATCGCCACTTCTACTCCACTACACCTCCTGTTTCTCTCAGCCTTGTTCTTGTTATACGGGTCTTATATCAGAAACCATCTCCACTTCTACTCCACTACACCTTCTGTTTCTCTCAACCTTGTTCTTGTATACGAGCCTAAGTATAGTGGACAGTAGAAAAGATGGTTGTATGGTGTGCACTGCACCATCTTTTGAAAACTTGCTGATGTGGCAATTATATCATAAACGAACACTATTGTTATATTCTATGATTTCAGACTTGATGTTGGTAATTCATGTAATATGGGCTGTGAATGCGACGATTTGAAATATCAGCCGGTTTGCTACAGAGAAAAGGACATCACATTCTACTCCGCATGCCACATTGGGTGTAATGACACGATACATTCAAAAAATGGTTCTACAACTGTAAGTGGTTTGTATTTATATATTTTTAGCGCTGTGTTTAACTATCAGTCAAATACTTTATTATGCTAATGATTTTATGGATTAGATAGGTTATATTTATAGGAAGTGTGTCCGCATTTTCGCGGATGGAGAGTGCGAAAACCATTCTGGTAAAACCACTCTCAGTACACCCGACCGAGATTCGAACCTAAATCTCCCCGTCACTGGCAGTTTAGTCTACTGCGAGAGTAGCGCGTTAGACCATGCAGTCACCAAAGGGGGTAAGAAGTATAATAGTTTGAGCATTATAGTAATAGCTCGTTTTATAGATAATATAATTTAATATTTATTATATTAGAGTGTCGGTATAATAAACTTAATAGCTAATGAATACATTGTAGATATATTATCTGTGCTGGCAATGATTCATCTGCCTACAATTGTGTGATTTAAATGTTACTGATGAAACAAATTCGATCGAAGATATTATTAATTCATTCAAAGAGTATAGCTTCCAATAAACTGATGTATGATATTAAGGTGGGAAGAAAGAGAACGTAAGATAGGGCCAGTGTTTTTGTAGTTTTTAAAGAAATACTTTTCTTGTCCAATATCTATAAATATTGCTCCAGTTGATGCGTATGGTTTAATTTTCTACACATGGTGATACCATCAGTTGTTGAATAACTGTCATGGGCGGGGTGACATTTGAAAATATTTTTTTTACATGAATAGTAAAGTTCTCTTCATCATCAAAGAGGTCTAGGGGGCCCGGGCTTGATTTTAGACTGATACCTTGGGTATTTTTCCCAAAGGAGAATTACCTCCAACGGTCGCCATGGTTTGGTTAATTAGGCTTAAGTTAGGTTTAAGTGTTTACACTGGTTCCACACCCTCATACTCACTATCACTCTCATACTCACTATCACCCTCATACTCACTATCACCCTCATACTCACTATCCCCCTCATACTCACTATCACCCTCATACTCACTATAACCATCATACTCACTATCACCATCATACTTTCTATCACCCTCATACTCACTATCACCATCATACTCACTATCACCATCACCTCATCTCATCAGGACATGTAAAGATCCTCCATGGAAAGAATGTACTATAAGTACATTCGGGCGCCCCTGGACAACGGTACATTAGTACTGGGTATTCTCTAGACAAACTGGGCTACGATTGAAGTAACCCAGACGCGCAATATTATTTAAGACTTCAAAACAACTTAAGGCAACCTTAACCTATCATTTTATTTTAAAATACTGTTAAAAAAACCTTAATTTTTTGAAAAAGGTTAGATTTATATTTCTAACAATTCACTTAATTTCTGAACTGCAATATTTTGAGTTTAATGTCGTTGAAAATGAACTAATTTCATATTTACATTATGTTTTTTATTTTTATTTTGCAAGTCAGAGACTAGCTAAACCTGGAACATCAATCTCATTTCTGCGATTGTTCCCAAAAATTGAGGACGAATGGTCAACTCCTTAAATATACCTTGGCCATATTATTGACTTGATAAGTTGACCAACATATCACATTAATAGTTAACAAAAAACATTAATTGAAGACAACAGCAAACCCAAAAGTCTATGGACTACAGCCGAGAGCTATTTTTAGGGAATATCGTCTGGCCCATTTAGCTAAGTATATATTATCCCAATACCCAATCTGCCATTAGTAGCTCAGTAGTTTGGCAAGATATCGATCTATTTCCGAAAAGCTTGTTTAGATTAAGATAATATTAAAAGTATTGTTAACATTTACGGTTGTTTTACGACCACGAGCATCTACCATTGCCTTCCATTTCTCAAATGTCACTTATCAAAACAAATAATATTGTTTTATTAGGCCAACTCTTTTCAATATTACCATCAACTTGAGGTTCATGAGTAATAAATTCCGTCAACACTTTCATCAACAAATTAAAAGACCAAATAATATTCTCACTAAACTGTTATTGCTTTTGTTAGAAACTAAGTAACTTACATTGGACTACATTTTTAATGAAACTTAATCAGCCCTTAAACAAACATTGGCTATTTTTACTTTAGCTTCCATCTACTATTCACCACCTATGTGGTCGAGTTGTCAGAATGTTTGGCTACAGATCCAGAGGTCCCGGGTTCGATCCCCGACGCTTACAGATTTTTTAAGTGAAGCAATGTGTCTGGGACGGGATCAACTCAGCCTCGCGAGGACAAAATGAGGAGATACTTGAATAAATAAGTAGAGGCACTGGTCTAGAAAACTGAGATTAATGGCCGGAGAGCTTGTTGTGCTGACCAAATGACACCTTCTACCCTCAAATGTTGGAACTATCTTTGCCAACATGCGGCAGCCGCTTGGTCATTATAGCTAGCTTGTGAACTCACACCATGTATTCCCCCTCCTAAACTATAGACTTATTATATCAGGGAAATTAACTTTCAATTGAGCTTACTCTCCCCATTAAATTGAGAAGCCAGTTTTAATTTTAATGAGAGTAAAATTTAGTGCCACGTTTCACTGAGTGTAAAATGCCATATTTTTTTAAAACAACGAGAATCAAACACAGGTCAGTTATAATCAATCCAATCCAGAGTCGTATCAAATATCAAATATCAAATAAGCAATTATTTAAAAACCCTTCGCTGTTATTAGCTTGGATGCAAACATGACAGGAGATAACCTTGATGTTACATTTGATTGAAAAGGTCGGTATAATGCCTGATTAAAGAGACCACCTGCAGGATCATTGGGATGATTTGCAGACGTCCAGACATTCCGCATTAGTTTGGAAGTGATTGGTTATTTCAAAATATGGTTCATCCAAAAATGAATCTGTAAGACATCACCATCTCTCCATTGAATTAAAGCTTAATCTTTTAACTATATAATTTAAAAAATATCATGAGAAGGTGAAATGGTTCATTTTCAAGGACGTTTCAGGTGAAAGGTCTCAGTTCTGAGATCTAAATAAATGGTTATAAACATAGGTGCAGCATTCTTCAAACAAATAAAGTTAGGCCTATAATTTAACAGGCTCACGACCTAACATTTTAATAGATGGTTTAGTGGTTTTGAAGCTTCAGATCAACCATTCTAATTAGAAAGACCAATATTTATTCAAATAGTTAACGCTCTAAAGATAATTTAGAAATATAATAAATATAAACTTATCTTTGAGAAATATAATCAGCTCACCACATTTATTGAACATGATTAAAAATAAAGGATGTATTTAAAATCATAAATCAAAAAAGAATAAAGATATAATTTGTATAATTTAGATTAATCAAGAGGGTGCCAGGATGGACAAATCAGCCTAGCATTTTGCTGTCAAAAAGAATGTTAGTAGACATAAAACAAAAATCTCAGAACTTTTTCAATAAACAAGGTCATTAGAACACGGTCTAACCTATCAACCGTCTGCAAGTTAAATAAGGGGAAGGCTACTCTGACCATTACAAGCACAAAACACGCAATAAAAAGTTTCCTCTACCAGCCATATTGTTGCCAAGAAACTTGGCGACGTAGTTATATTTGCAAATCTCCGCCAAAAGACGATTTAAGGAATGTCAGTGGGGATGGCACATACATTGGCTGACGGCTCACCGGGACACCCCAACCTACACACATTCGTGATGACGTACCGTGGAATAATACCCGCACCAATGGTCATATGGTGTAGTAGACGTCATGCCCTCGATGTTAAGCTATAAACTCATCAATGTACTCTGTAACAATTCTCTGAGCGTCAAAGAATGTATTCATCGTCAAATGATGCTTAATCTTCGTTTACACGAGGCTAGTTGATAGGCAAGTCCGACTGGCGTCTATTGACTGACGTGAGTGATTGGCTTCGTGTGACAGCAGTGGCCTGAATTACTCGAGGAGTAGGCTTTGAGCCAGTTGGTCGAGATGGTGACTTCCCTCACCATCACTATCCTTGACTGGCGCCTCAAACGGCGTCATGTATACGGTCCCATCACAAGCCAGTTATCATCAGTGTTGTTGTGTATTGGAATTGCAGTGTTCATTTTTTTTTCAGCGCACTGTGTTTTTTTTTTAAACTGTTCTCGATGGTACATACAAAGTAGACTGAGAAAATTACCCTACAATTCAAAGATCTCTACAAATATAGAGAAGTTTTGTGTAACGAGTTCCATCAGTTGTTTAAGAACAAAAACGCACGTGACGCCGTATTACGGGAAATTGTGTCTGAAATTAAAATTTAATGTTTTAGTTTAGCCGATGTCGAAACAAACACTAAAACATTATGGTTACATATAATGGGGAGCTTGTGAAAATAGAGAAAACTGAAAGAGCAGGATTTGGTCAGATGAGTTTTATGTGCCTTTTTTGAAGTGGTTTAATGTGATATTTGCACTATCACAGGTCTTCAAACCTGTAGGGCTTAACCTCCGTGTGGATGGGCCACTGAAAATTTACAGGTTAGCTACTGACGTCAGTCTAACCTGCTATCAACTGGCCTCGTGTAAACGTGACTTTAAATCGCCAGATGAATCCTTCGGCGATAAAAAAAAAGGCTTTTAGTGCCTCAATAAATGATATTTTAACGTTGATCGATGCATTCATCCTCAAGCGACGTCTTCAGAATCAATACGTTAATTGTCAAACGAGATCTGTATTGTCAAACATTGATATTTAAGGAAATAATACCCTCAATTATAAATGTCCATCGTGAAACTGTAAACAAAGAGTAGACGACACCTTCAGCACTATAAAATTAGGCACCCTTACCTTAGAATAATTTTGAAACAACGCCATTCAATCTTCTCAGATTTAGGAACCTCTAATAATAATAATAGGTTTCAGGCATCCAAACCAGGACACCATTTTCAATTAATGTTTGGTGTTTTATTTCCAGTCTTTCACAAACTGCACATGTCTTCCTTTCACACAAGATACAACGCTATCATCCGGATTGAGCTCGTCACTTACAACACAGCATCCACTATACGCCAAAGATTTGAGTGCTGTGATGACTAACGGACCTTGCCCGGTGGATTGTACCAGGATTCTCTACACGTATATTTTAGTTGGTTTCTTCATTCAAGCATTGAGCAGTTCCGGAAGGATCGGAAATGTTCTGGTCAACTTTAGGTTTGTAGCCATTTTAACGAAAGTTTTAATTTTCTAATATATTTATTTATTTTCTAGAAAATAGTTCCTTACATATGGTATCTGATCTGCAATTTCATTCTTATTCTTCAAATATAAAATACTATTTTAATAACCTTCACTTCACTCCTTCAGTAGTCAGTTTTATTTAAAGATGTATTAAATGTATCACAAACGAAACATAAATAAAGTTTTGTTGAAATTTATATCAAGGCTATGGTAAAAATTAAAGGTTTGGGGCAATAGTGGGATATGCCACAACAACTATTACATCTACATTACATCTAATATTTACTTGTGTACCTACGCTTCCTTACAAGATTATCTGTAACGATTTCTGAAAGATTAAAATGTTTATCAAATCAGGGCAAAAGAAGAATTATGTTGGTGTATGAATGATTAGGTTTATTCCTCTATACATTTGGCTAGAGTACCCGAGTGAACCCAAGAGCGATTGTGCAATTGGTGCACTCGTTTTTGATCGGTGTCACTTTAAACCTCGGCGAATATTAAGCGCCGATAAACTTTGTGTCAGTTTTTGTTGTTTTTCTGCCCGAATCAAAAGACACGAGTAAACGCACTCCTCTATGAAAATGAACTTAGCACGGATGAATCGGAACGTGTATATGGCTAGAAATCTTCTTCATTTGCGACCGGCATTCAGCCAAACATTCAAAGAAACATTCGGCCTAGTGTCGGCGTCACAAAAGAAGCCAAATGTTAGCCGTCCACACATCCAGCTTCATTCAGCGTCACAAATGAAGCCAAATGTTAGCTGTCCACACATCCAGCTTCATTCAGCGTCACAAATGAAGCCGTATGCTAGCCGTCCACACATCCAGCTTCATTCAGCGTCACAAATAAAGCCAAATGCTAGCCGTCCACACATCCAGCTTCATTCAGCGTCACAAATGAAGCCAAATGTTAGCCGTCCACACATCCAGCTTCATTCAAGCTAGGTTCAATTTCAAAGTGGTAGACGTGTAAGCCTCAGATGCGTCTGATTTATGTTTATTAAGTGCATGCAATAATTTTAAAGTAACCCAGCCCCATGGTGTAGTGGTCAGTGTACCTGGCTTCAAGCCCAGGGGTCCTGGGTTCTACTTCCGACTTGTACCTTGTGTATTTTTCCCGAAAGAGGAATTATCCCAACATTCACTAGGGTTTGGTTAATTAGGTTTAAGTTAGGTTAAGACTCACACCAGCTCCCCATCTTCATAATCACTATCATCTCATTGCGGGCAAATACAGACAACCTCCTATGGTGTACGCTGGACAACGTTCTGTCACCAGAGAGGCTAATAGTCTACATACAGACAACCTCCTATGTTGTACGCTGGACAACGTTCTGTCACCAGTGAGGCTAATAGTCTTACATACAGACAACCTCCTATGTTGTACCCTGGACAACGTTCTGTCACCAGAGAGGCTAATAGTCTACATACAGGTGACCAAACTGGTTGTCATATCCCTACTGGAAAGTAATGCAATACGATTTTTTTTAAATATGCATTAATATTTCATAGTCCCTGTAAAATCCGTGTTTTGGATTCTTCTCGATAAACTTCAAGAATCTCAATGTTAGATAGTTACTCAAGATATTTAAATAATAAGCTAGATATTTCAATATTTTCAATATAAGCGATGACGACACACGATGTTCTTACTGACAGTGTGCTGACAACTGATTGAGCGACGAGTATGTGTAGAAGGGTGCGATCGATGTAAAGACAATTGAAAGGTAGCTTGGGGGAATTTGATTACTTTATTGCTTACGTCACCCAGTACAAGACAGTTATATTTTAGTACGAAGACAAACACACACACACA
>CABFWB010002278.1:73409-115667 GCA_902151455.1 Timema bartmani | reverse complement strand
TTCCCGGCCCAAAATAGACTCGGTTATACTCCATATCAAGAGATAATGAACAGGGCTAAAGTCAAGTCTGACCTCCAAGATGACCTTTGACTGTTTACCCTCAATAAACTGTTCCGCCATGATTTTTAGGCTCCCGGCCGGACACTCACGTCTGCGGCTAACCTCACATTCTCTTCAACACAAGAGTGCTTTTTCAGTCCTGAATAAAGTACGAGTCAATTTGAACGGGTCATGAAGAATAATTGCCAAACAATCAAACTTGTGCGTAATTTGGTATCAGCGCAGATTCTTGTTTTCAGCTATGTTTAACTTACAAACGCATGCATAGAAAAGATACCAGTTGTTAAAGCCTAGTACGCACTAGGAAACATTTCCCCGGAAACATTGTTTGCCAACATGTTGCCTTTGTTTCAGAAACAGTTAGCCAACTGTCCCGCAACAGTTGGGCAACATTTTTTCATGTTGCCTTCGTGTTTCCTAGAGAGGAAAACATATTTCCCGTGATCCATTTCAAATGGGTTACAAGAAATAAGTTTGGCCAACATTTCCGACAACAAACAACGTGGACTAGACTGAATCTGCTATTAAAACCGAGTACATCAGTTACTGATATCTCCTTTTGTCATGCCGTGGTCAGCCGAAATAACTCCGGAACTGTTTGAAATATTTCATACAAATACACTGTTGTGGAATGTGACAATTTAGGACTATAAAATCGCGTAAAAAAATAGGATGTTTTTAATAAAATAAGTGGAAAGTTTTCAGTTAGTTTAAATGAACACGAACCCACAACAGTTTTCTTCGCAACCCAAGGATGAATACATAAACCATGTGAACGCACGTCATATTTTTAGTAATTGCTACTTCACTGGTTTTTCTGTGATAGTTGTCATCGCTATTTCCTTGAATCTTTCTCTATGGAATCACGCATGAAAACTAAACCCGTGAGTATGGCATGTAGCTGTTTGGTACATAGACTGGGGGATCTACAGCCCAATTCAATCAGTAAATAACCACTTCAATGGCCAAATGGTCTAAGGCGTAACTCTCGTATTAAACTGGTCTGCTGATGACGAAGAGATTGGGGGTCGAATCTCGGTCGAGTACACTTAGGCTGGTTTTTACTAAATACCATCGGGTAGATTACCTCTAAAATGCTTCCTTCCTCGTCTCTACCCCGTTAGAGTAATGATCATAATTATATGCGTGTAAACTAAACAGGCAGTAAGACACGGCGATACGAAAAAATAAATTAAAAATAAACTTTTTGACATTTACAAAAGTTACTGAAATAATTTCCATACATGCATTGATATGCAGTTGTCACTTTCGATAGATACCTATAAAATTATCATAATATTAATAACACAGTAAAATGTTATTAATGTTTACTACAAAGAAATTAATTTATTTTCTAAATATTTAAATCTAGTTGAATTCTACTATAGTTACTTATGATAATATTTAAAACGTACTTAGTTTACTAAATGAGTAATAAAATCGTGTATCTAGTTAAATAGTTCACTAGATCCTAACTTACAGATTGTAGTTTAGTCGTAGGATTCTGGTATAAAGGAACTCTTAGAAAATGAAAACATACATTTTTTACGGTCCCCATTGAACATATTAATCATATTTATAATGATATTTTATAGGTACTGATAATATCTATTATCTATCTAATGGGACAGCTACAGATAACATGACCTATTTTATTAATATATGGGTAAAACTGTTCGTTCTTGGGAATAGTTCACTGAAAGGAGCAGTTCATTTATCTAGTTCAAACGCTCAGTCGTTCGAGAAATTACAGCTTCAAGTTCAGTCGTTCACTAGCTCATGAACACAAATGCCAGTGGTATTACGGATATTGGGTCAGTGATTCTTATTATTCGGGACTTAGTAGAAGGGTTGGTAATCCTCGCTTATCAAGATAAAAGTCCGACAATGGACTCCATTTAAAACCTCAAAGCCTGACAGAGTAACTGATGGGAGAAGCTCAGGATTTTCTGTCACGTTGTTTCTGTGACCGAGATCGACCGAAGAATCGTAATTGCTAAGTATCGCGTCACCTTATAGTTCATTTTGAATAATATATCTTCGAGAAGAGGAGTTCGTTCAACAAATTCGGTTAGAACAATCGTTTAATCTGAACTATTCTTTCAAGCGCTACCATCTGTGGTGTGTAACTATGACTGAACATTGAGAACACCAATGATACGATGCAAGTGGTGAAGATTTACTCTACCTCCTCCCACGAGTGAGCTCCTGTTCCTAGAGACAATTGGTGCGCAGTAGCGCATGCGCACAGCACGTCAGGTCTATTTGCAAGGAATGCGCCCACAGCTAAATCAGAGCGTGACTTCCCCCTTTCAGCCTTGGCACTCTCAATGTAAGGCCGGTGCAATAACATCAATTAAGATAGAAGGCGGTCCGGTCCAAAGAGTTAACAAAATTACTTTAAGCCTCGGAAAAATTTTAGAACGATTTTAAAGCACTAATAAGGTTTTGTTTTTTTTGTTTTTAATTGAAGGGTTTGGTGCGATAACCAGCCATGTAAAAGGCACCAAACTTTCCAATCAATTAAAAAAACGTAAAAACTTTTTATATGTATTTATGAACACACACATAGTTCTTTGCACATCATCAAGTTAAATTTGCTTCTTCTACAGATTATATATATATATATATACAAATTACATACATGTATATTTTCTTACATCCATTGTTGTTTGCAGCCTCTGGCCTGGATTAGTTTTTTATCCTAGTAATATATTTTCCACTATCGTATTGCTAGATCTGTCGTGGCTTCATATGGACAATATCCAGTCCCCGGCCATTGATTCATCACCGTGAAAGGCTAAACCCACATTTCACCAATGATTAAAAAAAAACTCTTGTTTATGTCGGGAATCGAACCCGGGACTCTTAATTCAGTATACAGACACAGTACCGACCGAGCTAAGCTGTCGGATCGACTCAATATTATATATATGTATGAACTAAACTATGAGGAACTAAATTAAACTCTCTCTGTTAAAATATGTATCAAACTATAAAATAATAAAACTAGTGCGATGACAAGCAAGCCTAACCGGGATTCGAATCCCGATCTCCTTGTAAGCGACAGTACAGTATATTGCGAGAGTAACGCCCTATCTATGAAACATTAGCCGATAACTTTAACCAAGTGGCAAGAGCATCCATAGATTCTATTTTTTGATATTATTTAAAATTACACTAAGAGAAAAAAAGTCAATGAAAAATAATTTTAATTGGCATTTGTATAGTGATTTATTTTACTTTTTTGCATGATTATGCCCATTCCTATGATATTTACACTTTATAATATGTCTACTGGTAGCCACGGTTAACTGATATTTTTATACTCAGTTCAATAAATTTATTATTTGAAAAATGTTTGGCTAATGGCTTTAAAATATTTTAAAATAATCTTTCTCACGCTGTTTTTATTCAATAGATTGCAATTTTAGGAGAGTTGCTTAACTAAAAATGTTCTAAACAAGTTTTATTATACTATTAATAGATATTCACAATAAAATCTATTCAATCTAAACCTCATCCTAATATCCATATCTCTATAATTAAAGATAAGTTCATTTCTTTCCTGTAACTAGCTGTTTTGAAACTCAGCCATTCTCTATAAATTATTTGTATTGTTGAAAATATTTATCTGAAAATGCTATCCTTTACACTATTATCCTTAAAATTAAGGTACACTCAAAATAAATACTATACAGGCTACAAATACACACTTTAGTTTTATTAGTCACTAAAATAAGAATTAGATGGTTTAGTGAAATTTGTGAAAATTATTTTGTTTTAAAATGTATGGGTATGTTTCCCATCAATCCGATGATCGAATAATCAATAAATTTATTGGAGATTATGGATTATATCGGCAATCACCTCTTAATTAATAACGGTGCAACTGAAAATAAGTTTGAGATAGTGATTAAAGATCAATTTACATCTGATCTGTGATAAAAGCCTTGGATATTTTTTATGCAATTGGATTTAAATATTGTTTATAAAAATATTTGTAGCTACTTACATGGATAATTAATTACTCGACTGCAAATAATAATATTTTAAAAGTTAAAAAAAGGAATATTTGTACCCACAATGCAAAGAAGTAATATGAAGTCGTGGAAATTTATCATCAAGGTGATTTTAACAAACTAGAATTTGGGGCTAATAAGTCATAGGAATGAATAATCATAATTGCTTCTTGTTCAAAACACATAAAGTTCCAAAGATGTTCTAATATTTATTGTAATTTCTTTGACGTAGCAACAAATATAGTAAAAAAATCGTTATTTATTTTGAATCAAATTGGTTTAGTAATAGAATTTTTTATTTTTATTTACGGAATAGACTTGCCTCACTATAGATTTATTTTATCTCCTTTTGATATTTTTGAGTATACAGCTTAAATATTACCTTGAATAAAAATAAATTTGTAGAAGCAATACATTTACAAAGATTTCTCAAAATATTATTATTATTAATTAGTAAGCTAAAATAGGTGGGAGGACAGATTTGGTCTCTTTACCGAGTTCCTTGCTTCAACCAACAGCCAATCGAGTGTCGACTAACTCCATATTTTTACACGTTCAAATAACGTTATTTCTGTTTTATATTAAATAAATTTAATTCATAATGCCTTCCTTTAAGTTTTTACACTCTCCTCGTCCTGCCCTGTGTTCTTAAAAGAGTATATAATTTACGGATAGCCCGGACAGGTAGTATGGCCCGTGGCACAAAGGCCTACACAATTTGTAAGAAATAATAATTATTTGGTTGTGTGTGGTAGAATAATGAATTGAGCTCCAACTACCATTAAAAACAAACTCTAAATAGCTTCTAGAGGAAAACAAATTTCAGAAACTTTGAGAGGGCTACCCCGAATAGACTCTAAAGGCATTCAACTTAAAATAATAATAATAATAATAATCTGGGGCATTTAAATTTAATAAAATATCCATGAGAAGACCACTTCGTACGACTTTTAGTGGCATCAAACTTAAAAAAAACTTTCCTGTTGGCTTGGGGGTCTTCGCNGTACGACTTTTAGTGGCATCAAACTTAAAAAAAACTTTCCTGTTGGCTTGGGGGTCTTCGCCCCCATCCCCCCACCCAAAATCCCCTTGATTTATGACATTTTGCTAGCCGCCCCCCCCACCCCCCATATATAAACAAAAATATGCACCACTATTAGTCATATAAATTCCAACCCCTGTTTTCGTTTATACAGCAATCAAGACAATATGATGTATAGCTCACAATATTAAGAAGGATGGCTAACACAATAGTGTACGGTATCTTAAATTATTATTATGCTACTTTCAAAAAACAAGAAATAAGCTATACATTTAATTTGAAACGGTCCTTTTTTCCGTGCCTACAGTCATTCATCAATTTAATACAATGAATCTAATAAAATATAGTAGATACAAATCAAATTATATCACATGAAAAGAAAAATTTAACAGCATTAAGTCAAAATGAATGTTTAGATGCAACCCAAAACTACCACACAAAAATAATCCCACCCCGTAATTCAAAAATAAATAACAATCTGCGCAGTAATTCACAATTCCTAGCATTTAATTTAGCCGGGATGCGTGCATGCAAATTATTTACGCAAATTAGAATTAAATACGTCAAATTCGAATGCTTATAAGTAGCAAGAAAAAATTCAAAAACTATCTAGGCATTACTTTTGTCGGCTCTCGACAGTTCAAATGATTTTTAATGCAAAAAATTGGAATAAAAAAGATGGTATAACTGTTTGTTTTTCGATGCTTTTGTCCATGGCCTAGTAAAATATTAACTATCAAAAATACGAAATATTATAAGACAACAGAAATGGTTTCATCTTCTAGCATGTTTTATAAAGCATTTTTGATCGTTATTATATCACTATCCCCTAGAAAATATCGAGACAAACGACCATCCATGCCATCGCCGACCAAGGCCCAATGCAAGAGAGAGAGAGAGTGCAAGAAAATCTAGGTTTCTGATTGGCTGACGTCGATACGCTACCTTCATACACATCATACGAACCCTTTTTGAAATAGGACTGGACGCAGCCCATGGTGAGGAACACACACACACACTAGAACACTTATTGCTCACTACACATGTCAAGGGTAGGGTGCACACACGCACACACACGGCTCGCACGCGGCTCTACAGTGACTGAGATGAAGCTGGGATATACCCCCGTGTGGACCACTCTACCAGTCACACTAGCGCCCCTGGCGGACAAACACTCTGCTGTATAGGGCCACATGGGCTGCGCACCATACGTACATTCCTATTGTTTGTGCCAGTAATGACTATCAGCACTTCAGTCTGGTTTGTCAGGATGAGGGTGGATAGTGTCAGAACTGACTATTATCACTTCAATCTAACCTGACAGGATGAGGGTGGATAGTGTCAGATGGTGGATAGTGTCAGAACTGACTATCATCACTTCAATCTGACCTGACAGGATGAGGGTGGATAGTGTCAGAACTGACTATCATCACTTCAATCTAACCTGACAGGATGAGGGTGTATAGTGTCAGAACTGACTATTATCACTTCAATCTGACCTGACAGGATGAAATGGGTGATGCCTGCTCTATCAGCACTTTATTTTGGCCTAACAGAATGAAGAGGCTGATACCTGTTTTATCATCACTTTAGTTTGATCTAACAATTTGAGAAGGGCAGATAGTGCCAGTTCAGACTATAAGCATTATTGTACTGGTATTTGTCTTGCGATATTGACGAACAATGTCCCCATCTCTGGGTCAGAAACCAAGCCTCTAGCGTTTATGCTAGCCCTCAGCATGTTAACAGAAAAACTGTACCCTTGATTTTAAACTAAAATTACAATACTTTTTTCAAACAGAGAGGCTCAATCAAGTTTTATTTTTGTAACAACTCACGATCCCTCCAACAATTTTTTTAAGGTGAACTAAACAACATTTTGAAAGTTAAAAAATTAAAGAAAGCTGTTTAGTTTTTTAATATTGATTGGTTTTTTTTCAAACAGAACTTTTTATACTAAAATAATAACTATTGGTGATTTATAAGGTCCGTTGAGGAGCAAGGGTTTTATATATCAACTTTCCTTTATTGTTGCTTAGTTGTTGAACGTACAGTACATCACTAAGTGTAGGGACCACAAAGCTGGATTTACATCAGCGGTACAGTCACGATACAATCACAGTATATTCACGATACGATACACTACTCTTTCCTTTGTTTGGAATGTGCCTGTTTACATCAAGGACAAGGCTTCGACCTCGATACAGTCATGGTACAGCCTCGCTCTCACTACGATACTCTGAGAGGATATTTTATGGCACCATCATTGTAGTAGTATTGTATCGTATTGCAAATGGCGCTATAGTGTGCTATTGAAAGAATATTTACACACAATCTACTGCCACGGTTCAACAGTGTTGACACTTGATAGCCTTAACATTGGCCAAAAGAAAATAAGAAACTTCTGAATCGTGTCATCAAAAAAAAGGTAAGTTTTCCACTATATTTTGTATTTAATTATATATTTTCAAAGAATTTCTTCTCGTCGTTCATGAGATGGTGATACATGGTTAAAAAAAAAACTCTCATTCCACTTGTCGACTCAGAGTTATTGGATACATCCAAATTCGTCTCCTTTTTTCTTGCAGATTTTCTTCTCTGTTCATTTTAACGACCTCATCATACAAAATAATTAGTGTGGAAAATGTCTCTAAATTTGAAAAGCTGCACATGTTTGATTCTATTCAGTACGTGTTACAATGAGAGAGTGCGACCACAACTGAAAGCCATCGAGAAAAAGTATATCGACCCTGTATCGAGTGTTGACCTTTGCAGTATCGTTGTTGTAAATGATCGCGGTCGTACGGTCATCGTAACTTCAATGTATTGTGACAGTGTGCCTATTGCTGGTGTAAATTGAGCCTTAAAGCTAACTAACAACGAATGCACGCGAATTCTAATGGAAATAAGATCGAGCAGTCACAGTTTTGATAAAAAAATGTGGAGGAAAATTATCCAATGCACCGGCTCGAGATTCGAACCTTGACATCCCGATCGATGCCTTAAGCCACTCGTCCATTTCTAAGGGTATCTTCCTGACTATTTTAATAGGGATTGTATTTTCCCTAGAAGTAATCTGTAGCGTGATACCTTGTGACATGACACCAGCAATAACTTTACCTGATGCTCCGTACACGAGAAACGTGCAGAGTCAGTACAAGTCAACCGCGTAAACGACCAACTATCATGGTGACAAAGATTTTTTTATTTTTGCAGAGAAATGTTTTGCCATAAAAACTGCAAAAACTCTGGCCTTTTCTCGCGTTCCCTACATTCCCACCCTTAGTACAAACGCATGCGCAGAGAAGAGATAAGTAGCTTATATTAACAAATTTAACAGTGATTTCCCTGTCATTCAAACAAAAATAAATCGAAATATCTTTATTCAGGAAATTAGTTTAAACTAAGTGTATTTTATAGATATAATTACAATCTTTCAAAAAAAAAAATGCTGGATTGTTTCAAAATATGCATTATGCTTTTAATTTTTACCTACACAAACAATTTTATGAAAGGAATCTTATTTTTGTTATGTGCATAAACTATTCCTAAAACAATAATGAAAACAATGGACGTGTGAAAACATGTAGTATATTTCGTGATAATTCTCTGGCTATTTGGTGATTGTTGCCATAATTATTTGAATACAAATCTCTCTTTCAAATGAAGTACGGAAACATCGCCTGTGTGATTGAAGCATAGCCTTAGAGCAGCGCAACTCACGGCGCACTGAACAAGAAGATAAAATTGTCAAGGCCCACCGCGAGATTTTATCAAGATTGTGTTTAAAAGTTTAATACTCGCTTTGGTGGCGACATGGTATAAGGTGCTATTCTCGCAATTGCCAATGATGGGGGGAGCGTAGTTCGATTCAGGCCGGGTTTACTGAGGGTGGTTTTCCCTAAACGGTCTCCCACTCTCTCACCCTCTCTCTCTCTCTCTTCATCTCTCTCTTCCCATGAAAATGAGGATATACTTCCTTTAATCTCAGCTTTCCTCATTCCTAGCCCATCAACGTAATTAGTACCATACATAAGCGTCCCGAATGGGTACAATGCTAAAAAAAAATATTTAATTGATAAAATTCTAATAGCTGTGTTATTAAAGAAATGAAACAATGTTGATCATGGATTTTTAAAGATTTATTTTTATTCCTCTTTTTTTTTCTCGCTTCCTTTAGACCTGCTTCCAAGCTCCCGCGGCACATTTGCTGACTCTTCGTGGCACACCAATATGCCTCGGTACACAAGTTGAAAAACGCTGCCCTAGAGTCTAAACACCGCGTCCTTTACAGCGAGTCTTGAGGACCCCTTCAACCACCCTGGGTGGAAACTGTTCAAATATTTACCATAAGTTCAGCTCAAAACATAGCTAATGGTTATAATTTATAGTCCATGTGTTCTAGCATAAGGGCTATTTAACGGCTTAATCTAAGATATAAGGAAGAAGAGAGTAGTTCAGAGAAAGTTATCCTGCATTAAATTGGATGATAGACTACATGAAACAAGATCTCATCCCACCTCACCCCCGTATGCACTAGTGGCGTATTCCTCGGGTATGCTAGTCCTGCGCCGGATACCCATAATTATATGGAATAGTTTTTTTTTTAATTCAATGTTGTCTGTGCTAGCTGTGTACATATCAATGTTTAAATTGTTAATAAATATACATGTAATGAATTATTAATTTTAAAACTAATATTGGTTCATATTCCAAGAATACTGGGTTTTAAGTAATTCTTCCTCCAAAAGGCTCTACTTAACACAGTAGGAAACCCAGGGCCTGCTGCTTGAAAACCGCAAGGCAAGCTCTGGAGGCTCTAATGACCTTTCCAAATGTCTATGGGGTTACAACACATCCCTTTCCGCTCTGCCACAAGTAATTGGCCAATGAGTTCGTGTTTTTACACCCCAGGTCATGCTGTTCATTTGTAGCAGGCTAAGCATTGTGCCAACTATTGAAAAAATATTCAATATCACAATGTTTATTTATTAAGATAATTTAGTATAGTTTAAGTAAAATTATATAAAATTAATTGTAAAATAATAGCTAGTATACGTAACAAGCTTTAAATTATTCACTAATTAAATACATTAAGTTATGTTTAGGTATTCTAGTCACATGTATTTGGCAAACACATTTTTACACCCCAGGTCATGCTGTTCATGTGTAGCAGGCTAAGCATTGTGCCAACTATTGAAAAAAGATTCAAGATCACAATGTAGGCATTTCAGCACTGGTAGAGTGAGGAATGGGAGAGGAGGCTACTTTAACCGTAGTTGATGGTAATTCTAGTTTTTCTTTAGTAGAAAGGATGCGCGGAGTTTTAATAGTGTTCTTTTAGTTTTTGTTTAACATTAACAACTTATTAGTCATTGTGATTTTATATACTAATAATTATACATCAAAGAATCCTAAAAGTCAGGTGTGTAATTTCACCATTTCAAGATGGTTTAGAAAGAAAAGGTAAAGTAAAATATATTTTCATATAATTTACTCAATCAGTGGCGCACCCAGCCATTTACTTTGGGGGAGGTATTCAATCAAGGCTGTAGCAAGAATGGAATTTTGATGCAGAGAGCGAGTTTGGGGTTGCACAGCTCCCTAACCCCTGAAGGCCGAGAATAATTATGCTTTTAGAAATTATTTGGAGTAGTTTTACAGTAATTAAGATATTTAAATAATGCAAATGGTATTGAAGCTATTATTTGTGGGAGTTTTTTTCAATTGTCAATTTTGTGTGTGTAGTGGTAAACCTTTTGAATATTAGGCTTAGGTCAGAAGTCTGGTCTTAAAATGTAGCCTATACATTTGATACATCTTCAATGCTAAATATTTTTAGTTATACTTCATATGATTTAAATTTATATTAAAATTATTTGTGGTGTTGGGAAGGAGGAGGGGTAAATACCCTGTTTGCCCCTCTCCCCCTTGGGTGCACCTCTGCTTACAGCAAAAGATATTGGTAAATATCTTAGCAATAAACCAATGACGTAGCGATAGAGTATTAATAGTCCAAGATGATCTCCCCTATGTTAGTCAGAGTTTAGACATCTAAATAGCTTCTAGAGCATAAATTATCAAGTTGGGAGACTCGTTTGTTTCCAAGCAGCATTGTGTTAGATACGTTAGGAATTTATAAAATAGTTTTAATTGCAACGTGAGTTGGACAATCCACCTGATTCCCTCTCACCAAGATCTCATGGACGCTTGATCCATGTACCACTTCATTTTACTCTTATTATGATTGTTTGCTTTGAGTATTGCTAACTGTGTGCTTTTAATTACACTAGACCAATTGAATAGGATCTGTCTCTCTTATGCATTCAGAAATGTGCCCATACCACTCTTAGCCCCGACATTAATATTTACTTAAATCTCTAACCATGTAGATAACATTACAATTTGAGGACCACCTTTGTGGTCTAGTGGTCAGAGGTTCTGACTACGGACCCAGAGGACCCGGGTTTGATTCCCAGCGCTTCCAGATTATCTGAGAAGCAGAACCACTTTTCTATAGGCACACGTCTTCAAATATTTCCCTTGAAATAATCCCTTGACATTCTTGGACAACGATGGTTGAGGGTCCTCGGCCCCCAAATCTCCCCTGCAACTTTTAGAGTACAGCATACCTGTTAATTTTCTCAGAATACGCCACTGTATTACAAAGTCATTAGAAGATATTTAAGAAGTATTCTAACAAGCAGAACAAATAAGAATATGTACTTCATTGTACAGTGAATAATAAACTATTCCATTCACAGGAGCGTGTACCAATTATGTTGAATATGATAGGTCAAAATTAAAGTGACTTTGGCTGAAAATGGTTATAAAATCTAAACTATTGATAGATATATATGGATGGACCTTTATTCGAGTTTGGAAGTTCAAGCATTCCAAAACATTCCAAAGAATATAATGCAATAGTACCTATCCAATGAAGTACAAAAAATGAATTATTTACAAATCCAACACTCAAATAGTCATAATATTAATATGTCGACTGCTTTTGGGTGTTATAGGCAATTAACATAGCTATTAAGGGCCGGTCTTATGGCTGCGGGCTAAATATTTCTATTGGGAGGTTAATGTTAGCAACCAGTTAAAGGTTATCAGCCACTTTAATATTTTCCATGTTTTATGAACTTAATTTATCTGCTGCTATAGGATAAATATATTTGTAAGTAGAAAAGCAATGTTGGTACTCTTTTTACTGGTGTGCGCATGCGTATAAGGCCAGACACAACCGCTACAACCTAGTGAGTGGTGAGAATGTTCGAAATTTGTTAAATAATGGTGGCTAAACGAGTGCGAGGAAACAGTTGGCGTGACGTGGGCGCAGAAGCTAAGTTATCTTGTGTCTGCCAAAATGTGGTCAATAGTTGGGTACAATGTTTAAAAATTTTCATTTATTGTACTCATAATTTGATAATTTGTTCTTATATAAATATAACTCTACTAATAGCTTGTCATTTTTGGTAAAAGTGTGAATTAAATGTTCTAAATTTATATATCGCTAGAACCTGGGCCTGTGCTTACTTAACACGCGAACCAAGATTTTAACCTAAAAACAGATTCTGATAGGCGAAACCTCATTAAAAACAACGCGTCACTATGGCAACAAACATTTTACCTTTCAGATAAAAGTTATCAGGTACTTGACCCTCCTGATAAAAATGTGATAGATAAATACATTGTATCTGGCAGATAAATGCTATCTTGCAGTCACAAGAGGCACTTTTAACTTATCCACCAGATATAAATATTTATCTACCAGAGTAATATTTATCCAGGAGTCATAAGATCGGCCCTTAGTAGTTTATTTTGTTGTTGCATATTATTTTTTCCTTAAGATGGTGTTTCTGCTCTTTCACCCACCTTTGGATGTTGCTGAATAGTTCGCGAAGAGGGCGGGATTGTTTTTTCTTTGTCTGTCATATTATGAAAATTTTAATATATTTTGCCCTCCATACATACAATAAAAAAAAGTAAGTTTCCAATAACAAATAATTAATACTCTAAAATCGTTCTAGGCACTAATTTAAAAAATTCAAAAATACACATATGTACATTAATCATATAAGAACACTAATATTTAGAATATAAATATTTAAAGCAATGTCACAACATGGCACCAAAAGTATTTTAGTCTGCAATGGTTAAAATTTTTATAAAACCTATAATAAAATAGGGACCTAGACCTACTTATCCCAGCCGAACAAAACTTCTAGACATCAACATATTATTTTTCATGACATTTTATTTTGTTGTGTTAATAGATATAAAAATATATTTTATCCCCCATAATGACTTGTAAAAAATTAAAGAATTCTGCCCTCTTTGCATACTATTCCCAAAGTTCTCTCTTAAATCAATTTTTAGTATTTTACTTACTAATAGGAAGAAAAGATACAAAATATGGTGTATGTCTCTCACTAGGCACAGGGTTTAGTATGGCATGTCCAAGAAAGATTGTCATGTGCGACGAGTTTCAATGTTATTGTCCCATCTCTTTTGTTTGTTTTTTTAATTTTGAAGTCATACCTGTTCACAGATATAAACCCCAATTTGATGCTTAATATTTTACTTTAAAAATTAGGAGTTATGCGCACCAAGATTAGCTACATTCAAGGAGACTTCAGTTCAAATCCCAGAAGAATACAATTGTCTAAAAATATTCCAGTGGAACAAAAGGCAAATGAGTTATAGTGATTCTTATATTTGTCCATAATCACAACATTTTAAAAGGAAGAAAATTATGAAACTAACCTTTGCGTTGCAGTTGACCCTGTTAAATACACCAAAATTCATAGAGTCATCATTTGTGTTAAACAGTCACTATCAAAATATAATAAAGTTTAGAAATACCCTGTTATGTATCTATCCATAGATAAGGGAGTACTATGTATCTATCACAATTTAATGTCAACAGCAAATGACAGCTAGACCTATTAAATTATCAACATAAAAAGAAAATATACCTCAGGACTCGGGGTTGCCAAATCTCGTTTCTGGGGATATCACATGGAACTGAAATGGTATGTGTTTTGCCCATTGATCTCTATACTATAACTGGATGGACATCTGTGGCTGAAATTTTCGAGCTGTCGTCTGCATACCATTGGGCAAGATCACACATCTTCAAATATTTCCCTTGAAATAATCCCTTGACGTTCTTGGATAACGGTGGTTGAGGGTCCTCGGCCCCCAAATCTACCCTGCAGCTTTTAGAGTACAGCATACCTATTAATTTTCTCAGAATACGCCACTGGAATGCACCCAGCCGATTTAGAACCATGACCACCTCATAACCTGAAATGTGGACTAATGCGAGTATGTTGCCTCATACTCCTTGACCGTTGGTGTAACCTTACTAAACCAAGTCGAGCACTAGCCGTTGTTTGTAACAAGATCGTAAACCAGTGACTCTCAATGGGGATGATGGTTCGTACTGTGGTACCATGATGGTCCCCTAAGGGAGTTGCGAAAATGTAGGTAAATGTATAATCAAGTCGACAAGTAGGCTATTCTGGTGTTGGTTAATATTGATTTTGTGTTTCTATAGTAAATATTAAATCACAAAATATATTTTTTATTTAAAGTACGTCCTCAACTAAGGGCTTCCTTAACTTTTAGCGCCTTGACCAGTGATTCTAGATTACTACTGACCAAGGGACACCGTTATATTTTTTTAATGGGTTGGACCAGAGGGGGTGAAAACTTAATTTGGTGAATTTACATATACTCAAAACGAAAACTAGTTAACTACCTCATAACATTATAAACATTATTTTTATTTTAAGATCTATGTACCGTGTAGAACAGAGGTGCTGTTTTTTATGTAGGCCCTATGTATTTTAGGTAAATAATTTATTATTATTGTTACAAAGCAGTAGCGCACTCAGAAATTTAGTTGGGGGAGGGGAGATGGTAAACAATCAAGGTTGTAGCCAGAATTAAATTTTAGAGGAAAAAGGGGGTTCAAGAGCGGTAGAAAATATAGTTTATCTTAATAGGTTTGACCTCCAATCCATTTGGAGGGGTCATTCCTTGGGAAAATTTTCGAAATTTAGATGCCTCTAGAAGATATTTGTAGAGGTCTTTGCTTGGCAAATCTATTTAAATTAGATGCCTGTAGAATATATTTGGAATTGTCTAAGTTTGGCACATTTTTGAAAATCATTTGACTACTAGACTAAAAAATTTAGTTCAAACTAATTCAACACATCTTCAATGCTTGATTTCACAGTCCAACTTGATGTATTTTAAGTTTGGATTAAAATTATGTGGCTCTTAGGAGGGTGCAACTGCCCCATTCCCCCCCCNCCCCCCTCCTTGGGTGTGCTACTGTTTCAAACCCTGTTATATAAATATTGAGAAACAATGCCCTAAAAGATGGTGGTGGTATTAGTGACGTCACTATGATATATATGGTTGTTTGAAGGTAATGTTTGTGGGATGTTCTTTTCCACAAAGAAAGTCCTAAATTGTGTACAGACTTGCAGTAAACTGCCTGTGACGTCACTGCGTGTGCTACCTACCTACCATTGTAGCAGAGACTAGGTAAAATCTGTTCAGCGTAGGAATTGTTTTCTGAAAGGCCTTTTTCCCTACCAGAAAGCTATTATATATAGTAGGATTTTGGTAGGAAAAAAGACCTTTCAGAGAGTAATTCCTACCGTGAATGGAGTATCTCTCTCCTGACAAATACAATTAGAAAATAATATTTTCCTGTAGTAATTTTAAAGGATTTAATCCCAGAGGAAGGATAAAATGACTGTATTCGTAGACGCCTTGATTATAATATTGAAGTATTAAAATATCTCTCTTACAGCAGACTCGACCCTAGTAACACATTCAACCACAAAGCGCTGTAATTAATACGTGAGTGTGAGAATAAAATCTATAATAGCTGTTATTGTGTTTAAAAAAATTAATTTGATAATATTTCTGGTGTAAAAGTATTCAGGTAGATTAAACTGGAGGGTGAAGTTTAAAACTTGTAATATCTCGAGTGCATTCGTTTCGTTTAGACAGGCGGGGAGAATTTCCCGGGAAAAAATTAAAGGAATATTTTCCATCTCTCTTCTTTAAATATAAGTGCAGTTCCTTTGACTCAGACCTTCCTCTCGTCGGGTCTACTCATCGGTACCACCAATGACTCGACCGAGATGAGTAGTGTATTAGCCTACAGTTGGCAGCCCTGACTGCAACCTGCACGATATTTTCGTCTTTCTGGCACACTCGTCTTCCTCTACAGCGTGTGTAGGTAGTATGCTACAGTAGCCCCATGGCTTCTTTGGTGCTGACTGACAGCTTTGAAAAGTTACCAGACCAAATTATGTATCCCTACCTCGAACCATATGATCTGAAAAAAACATGTGTTTAGCAGCTGTCACTTCTGACAGTCAAAATTTAGGTATATACCTAAATGTTATATACCTAAATGTTGACTGTCAGAAGTCAGCTGTGAACTGTCAGTCAGCACCAAAGAAGCCATGGGGCTACTTTAGTATGGTGATGGGCACTATAGAATGATTTAAACTATCGAATTACAAATACAATTGTTTTCAAACTACCTAATGATCATTCGATAGTCACCAAAATCGTTTGTTTTTTTGGATTCGAATGAAATAAACTACAATCGTTCTAGGCTGATGATCAATAACCAACTTTGCCTGCATCATAATCTCCAGTGCTAACAAAGCTGGCTATTCAAAACAATAAGGGCTATTATCTTACTTTTGCCTTGTAATGCAATCATAACTGATAAAAACACAAATTAAGTTAATAATCTATCCTGAAGTAAGAATAACACATTCCAAATTATGTATTGTGTATTATGAGCCCCAAATGCTATCATATAAAAGCACTGGCGCAGCCAAGGGGGTAGAGTTTCAGGATTGAAACCCCCCCTCCCCCCAAGACCTCGCTATTCACCAAGCTCTTTCTCGTCCATAAAGCTGTTGAAATCATACATGGGGAACTCTACAAATGAAGACAGACTTAATGGGCTCCATGTACATACATCCAGAGGTGTCAGTTATGGACCCATGTGGGAAAATGTCAGATTTGGCCCAGATCTGGCCAATTCCAGATATGGACCAGCTCTGGCCAGATATGATTTTTTCCACATGGGGAGGATGAAGTTCTCAATGAACTTTCTATGAAGCCAAGGAAAATTATGATAAGACTAAAGTGAATCAGTTCAAAAGTGATTTTGTGAGGTAAGACCTAGTGCAAACTGCTTATTTGAATTTTCAGATTTTAGCTCGTAAAATAATTTTATAAATCCAATTTCCAAAATACAATTATTGAAACTTGCATGTTTGTATATTCTAGCAGTACACATTACTAAAAATTTGTTCATAAAAATTAATAGTCATAATGAATACAGAATTATGACAATTTTTATAAATTTTAAATTATTTAGGATATTATTATATTTCTTTTGATGCATTTTCACTGTGCAATACTTAAATTTTATAATTTTCCCACGGAAAAAACCAATGGATCCCGCTTAGTTGGTCAGTAAAATTAAACCCCCCTCCACAAACAAATCCTGGCTGAGCCAGTGTATAAAAGAATTGATGCGTGATCGCTGCAGTAGACATGTAGAGATGTTTGAAACCCATAATTAGAATATTAAAATTAAGTTAGGTACTTTAAAAAGTATCCACATAAAATTATGAAAATTTGACCACTACATTGATTTTATTATCCAATTTGGAAAAACATACAAAATTTTGCATATAGAAAAAGAATAGAATATCAATTTTGACCATTAAAGTTTATTTTAAGTACTAGTTATCTATATATTATAACTGGATGAATGTATTAAGCTGCAATTTTCGAGCTGTCGTTCGTACACCAATATGTGAGAACGCGATGGAAATAAATTTGAGGGTATTTGTTTCTCTCTCTTACACACAGGCGTGGATGATACATTTGGACATACTTTACTATTTTGTGAGAATTTATTATATTATATATTATATCTCAGGGTTTAATAATATATTTAATGGTGTAAATGAGTGACTAAAATACCGGCATCTAAATATCATAAATATGTTCAATACCTATAGCATTATGGACAGTAATAGTAATTTCTGAACAAAAACAGTTTCAGTAACACGCTGGCGCCTTAAGAACGAGATTAAAGCCAGGGCTTGTCCCGTCTCTCTTTAGCAGACGACAAGATTGGAAAGCCACGTTTTACTCAATTGCAAATGGTGTGTTCATGTACGTCCAGTAGTAATGAACTTACTGATTTTAGACCTGATTTATATTAATAGCCTTAAGAGCAATTAATATGTTCCATAAGCTCAGCAAGAAATACATCAGAATTCGTAAGGAAGACTATTGATCAGCAAGGAAGAGCATAGTAGGGCCTACTGCTTCCAAAAAAGTGGACCTTAAGGAAACTAATATTTTTTATATATACGAAAAATAAAACATTGAGAGCATTAAGGGTGAATATTGATCAACACGACCGCGAATGAATTTGAATACTTTTCATTCGAATGATTTTCAAACTATCGAATAATTCAAGAGTTTTCATTCGATAGCGCCCATCATTAGGATAGTAGCCGACAAACGACCACACAAAGGGAACTTGTGATGCAGAAAGGTGAGTTTTCCTCAATTCTAAACCAAGATCTCAAATAATGCTAGTAAAAGCTTTAATGTATATATAGTAGAGCTATAAAATACATCTCTGAAGATATTTAGAAAGATGTGGCTACATTTTAAGATCAATACATATTCCTAAGCAGTAATCACGCCATTCCCTTACAAGGTGAGCAAGAAACTGTGAATATATCTCAAAGTAACTTCGTACTTAATCCATCCTCACTAACTTTCTTCACACTTCCCTATCCTTGCGTAATTCCTTTGCTTCAACAACATCCACACACCGAGTCACACATGTTCTTTTATTCTTAAAACTTTTAATATCTATCTTTTTCACATATTCATCAAGACCAATATAAAACAAAAATAATATCTTTGATAAGTTTTATCCCTCTGCCCCCACCTTCCTCAAAGTACAGTTCTGGGTGTGCCACTGTAGAAAATACTCCCAAAACCTACTCGGAATAGAGGGGTGAATTAAGATACACTTATTAATAAGAATGTGACCCACTTCGGTGGCCACATGGTTTAACACGCTACTCTCGCAATAGACTAAATTGGCGATGACGGGGAGATCGAGGTTCGAATCTCGGTCAGGTGTACTGGGGTGGTTTTTTCAAAATTGTTTTCCACTCTGCCTCAGTGCAAATGCGGGTACACCTCCTCTAAATATAAACTTTTTAATCCCTAAATCCATTAGCGTAATTAGTACATAAACGTATAAACTGAATGGGTAGTAAGACGTGATGGGAACAGGTTGGCTATGGTTTTACAAGATGGCTATGTCAGAACCCTCCAAGACAGAAGAAAGTAGTAGGCCTATTACATAATTGGATTAGCTGAAAATTAAAGTGGTGATACTTGAGCTGGAATATCAAGCTTAGGTGTCATTTTCCCTTCCCCTTTTTATTAAGAATTACAAACTTTTAAACCTTGGAAACTTTGATAGACGATGCGTGCCCCTCCCCATAACTGTAACGATCTTTTAGTCCAAGGAGAAAAGCGTGGGGACCTTAGATGTTATGTTTTGGTTCAAAGCTGTAGGAACAAACGAGAGAACAGCGCGGGAAGAATATCACGTATATAGAGATTGAGAAGTTATGTTTTGTGTCGAACACGCAGGAACAAACGAGAGAAAAGTGCGGGAAGAATATCACGTATATAGAGAGTTAGAAGTTATGTTTTGTGTCGAACACGCGGGAACAAACGAGAGAAAAGCGCGGGAAGAATATCACGTATATAGAGATTGAGAAGTTATGTTTTGTGTCGAACACGCGGGAACAAACGAGAGAAAAGAGCGGGAAGAATATCACGTATATAGAGAGTTAGAAGTTATGTTTTGTGTCGAACACGCAGGAACAAATGAGAGAAAAGTGCGGGAAGAATATCACGTATATAGAGAGTTAGAAGTTATGTTTTGTGTCGAACACGCGGGAACAAACGAGAGAAAAGCGCGGGAAGAATATCACGTATATAGAGAGTTAGAAGTTATGTTTTGTGTCGAACACGCGGGAACAAACGAGAGAAAAGTGCGAGTGCGGGAAGAAGATTACGCGTAGAGAACTTCAGATATCATGTCTAGGGTAGAGTCCTGAGAGTAATTTAAATAAAAAGAGAAAAGGACAGCCAATTGCCAACGGCTATTTTGTACGGAATAAAGTAGAGCAAGGTGTGGAGATAATGGTATTTCCTTTAACCATGGTGAGTGATCACTATCCACACTTGATGTCACGTGGAAAAAGGCGTCAGTCTAGTATTTTCTGGCTGGCCCGTGACACAGAGCTAGGGGCTCGAATTCCAAATAAGTGGGCTGAGTTTTTAAAATTGTTTCCCACTCACCATCCATATAAGTGCGGGTACACTTCCTCTATATTATAATATCCTCATCCCTACTTTATTTGTGTAAATAGGTGGATATCCCAGACTGGTAACAAGATGTAGATATCCTGGATGGGCTGAAAACTCGGATAACCTGGATGGGTTAAAAGACGCGGATAGCCTGGATGGGTTTAAAGACGCGGATAGCCTGGATGGGTTTAAAGACGCGGATAGTCTGGATGGGTTGAAAGACGCGGATAGCCTGAATGGGTTGAAAGACGCGGATATCCTGGACGGGTTGAAAGACGTGGATAGCCTGGATTGATTTAAAGACACGGATAACCTGGATGGATATTTAAAAACAAAGCGCAAAGAATTTTCCATTAGTAATATTAATGTTGACAATGAAAAATTAAATCATAGGAGAGTTAGGCTTTTTCACTACCAGATGTACTGTACCATGCGTGGGGCTATTCGAGGCTGAGCTTCTACCAACATCTCTGTGAGATGGGGGGTACACGTCATTCAAGTCATTCCGAGATCCCTAAAAACGTCGTGGATTTTTGTGCTCGTCAACTAAGTGCGTGTTAAAATACATTCAAACTACCCCGTCAAAAGAGACCAATAAAAAAAGATACATTTTACGAAGCCAGATTCTGAAATACAATCAGATCGACATAGAAATAACTTTTTCTTGCGATTTGACAGTTCTAGACGTTACTAATTCTATTTTCATGTATTTGTACGCCAAGCCAAGGGTGTCACTTTTGACTAATGTTGACAGTGTTGTTTACAACTGCAAGATACTTTTAATGACTTCCTTTCAAGGTTGACTACCTTTCATTTATTTATTTGTCTTCTCGGAGTTTCTGACATCGCTCCGACTATAGATCAACACCAAGTTATCAACAGCCCATCAACCACTACTCAACAACACAACCAGTAATGGAGATTTGAGATGGAAAATTCTATGATTTGGAAAATGTTCTCATAATATTTTTAAATAAAAATTTTTGTTTTGTAAAATTTACAATTTTTGTTTTCTGATTTAAAAAAAGTAAACAATTTAACTCTGAATAAGTTCCAATAAAGTAATAACAGCTATTTCATTTTTCTTCTTTTAATCACGTATATACTACAGCGCTCTGTGGTTGAATGTGTTACTATCGTTGGATCTACTGTGGACCGGATATATTAATACTTCAATATTAAAATAAAATCCTTAACAAATACATCCCCTTTCCCTGGGATTGATCTGAAAATTTTAACGACAAAATCTTATCTCAAATTGTTATTATTTTTTGTTTGGATTTTATTTCAGAATATCATTAATAAGATAATATTAAGGTTCGCCTTTAAGTATTTGGAGCATCGTGCTGTAAGGAGCAGAAACCTGGACTATCAGGAAGATGAAAAAGACATACTTGGGAAGCTTTGAAAAGTGGTGCAGGAGAAGCCTTTAGAAGATTAGGTGGACGGACAGGGTGAAAAAAGAAATTCTAAGGAGAGTGAGTGAGAAGAAAACCATTTTGGATGTTATTTTTCGGTTCAAAGCAGACTGTATTGGACACATCCTGAGGAAGAACTGTCTTCTGCACGACGTTATAGAAGGGAGGGTTAAAGGAAAGAGGAGCTTAGGAAGGAGGAGGATTCAAATACTAGATGACTTGAAGGAAAGAAGAAGATTCTGGGAGCTGAAGGAGGAGGCAAAGGACAGGGCGCATTGGCAGTCTAAGCTCACTGATAAAAGGACTTGACCTGTCTTAAGACAGCACACCTAATAATAATAATAAATATTTGCTGAGATCTTGGCCCCCAACCTCCAACCACCACTCGTCCTTCAACACACTATTTGATGTCTCAATGTAATGTATGATTGTAATAGGCTCTATGTACCACTTCTCCCAACCACCACTCGTCCTTCAACACACTATTTGATGTCTCAATGTAATGTATGATTGTAATAGGCTCTATGTATCACTTCCCCCAACTCCAACACCTCACCATTTAATAAGTCAAAAGCCACCTCTGCGAAAAAAATTCCTATCCAAAATTTACCGAAAAACTCTCATATTCTTCCAGTAACTATCTTTGTTTATCTTTAAGCTACCAGTGTCTCGGCTGTGACCTCTGGCCCACATGGCTTACAAATGACCCCATTGATCTCGGGGCGGAGAAACCTCGTGGTACGCGAGCACACAAACATCTTTGTTTAGTGTTTATTATATGTGTGCACTTTCTAAACACGAGATTACATCTGAACATTATCTACAAACTAACTTAACCTAAGACCATAAATACTTTACACCAAATAGCTTAGGGCAGGCAAATGATCCAGTCCGCTAGTATTATGAATGTTTTAAAGGAATGTATCCTCCCTTAAGATCACTGCTGGTTCAGTTTCTTAAAATTACTTTGCATTGTGTTTTCTTGGATTATATAGTTTAGTTAATTTAAGTGACAATCTGTAGAAACTGGAGATGATTGATTTTAGTATAATGTACCACTATTAGCAGCGAGAGAAAAGGATTAAAAGAATAGTTAGGAAAACACTCCACCCCTCCCTACCCCATGAAAGTGATCGGGATCTTAGCCCCAAACGCCAGAATAAAGGATGTTAGTTGCAGAGTTAACTCGTCTGGAGGTGTTTTTAACTGTGCAGAGCTATCTCGGATTGAGGTGGTTTTAGCTTGGAGTAAGTTTTGTAGTATCTGAGTGTTTAGAAAATTCATATTAATTAATTACCAACGGTAGAACATGTCAGTTCAGTCTAAGACTATCTTATTAGTTATTCAAAGATCCCTGATTTGATTTCCAGCCAGGCTAATTTACGACCAGATTTGGTGGCCGTACGGTAAGGCGTTACACTCGCAGAGACTAAACTGCTGATGACGGGGATATCGATGTTCGAATATTGGGCGGGTTTATTGAGGGTGGTTTTACAAAGTGGTTTTCCACCCTCCCTCCATGCAAGTGCTGGTACAATTACTCTAATATACCTTCCTCATTCCTAAAACCAATAGCATAATTAGTATATAAGCGTGTAGTCCAAACTGGTAGTAAGACGCGGTGCTAGAGAAAAACAATTTAAGGGTATAAACTTTGATGGCGGTGTTTATTGTAAATTTAGTATATAGTAACACAATAGTAGCCTCTATAGGCATTAAATGTTTACAAAAGTAATATAATAGGCAAATGAACTATAGGTTGCTGTGTTGCCTACCTTGCCTCAAAAAGTTGATTGTCTTGAAGTAAGTGGATATACTGTTGTTCTTTGTTGCCTTCATGGTGGTCTAGGAGTGCCTTGTGATGATATATCCAAGATGTCTGTGTTGCCTACCTTGCCCCAAGAAGTTGCTGATCTTGAAGCAGGTGGATATATTGTTGTTCTTTGTTGTCTCCATGGTGATATAGGAGGCCTTGTGATGATATATCCAATATTTATGTGTTGCCTACCTTTCTTCAAGAAGTTGCTGGTCATTAAGTAGGTTGATATACTGTTGTTCTTTGTTGCCCCCGTGGTGATCTAGGTCTCTAGGAGGCCTTGTGATGATACATCCAATGTTTATGTGTTGCCTACCTTGCCTCAAGAAGTTGCTGATCATGAAGCAGTAGGTGGATATACTGTTACTCTCTGTTGCCTCCATGGTGGTTGACTTAAGGAGGGGTTATGAATACAAGTGGCGGTCTACGGGAACATTTATAAGGTCGGGGTTTATTCCAAATAAAAAAGTACCAGCTATAAATCTTGAAACAAATGGGTCGTCAAGTGCGGCGTTGCCAAGTTTATCGGGGAATCAACGTCTAATCATTTAAATTATCTCTTATGTTAGATAATGTTAATCTTGTCTGTGTTGATATTGATCCAATTATATTTTATTCCGAGGGAGTTTGTGAATACAGGAAGTGATCTGTCACGTGGCATTCTATCCGGGCTGCAAGCCTCTGGAGGGCGTCCGTCGTTGAGATAATTCAAACAATGATACTCAAGAGTATGGGATAATTCATTTTGAACCCTGCTGGGGTGGAAAAGTAGTTGCCATATTATATTGAGGCAGATTAATCAATAGGAAATTGAGTGTACTCTTTCTCCCCTGCTAAATTAATGCTATGGGGTCTTGTTGTGATTTCCTTAGACTTAAGTTGGGATACGCCTCTAATAACGCGTATCAGGTTTAAATGAGTAAATACGGATCACTCTTCGTGGGAAGGGCCTTATCTGTCAGCTAGGAAAGTTATTAGAGCTACATTCACACACTCATACGGCAGGTCATGCTATCTGCAGCTGGCGATTTAGTTATAAGATATATTATCAAACACTATTAATTCACACCAATTACATAGTAAAATGTTATCAACATTGACAGCAAAAATATATGTTTGCATTTTCTACAAGGTTCTTCCTATAACAATATCGACGTGTGTGCTCAATTACTATGATAACGGCCAAGTATATTAGGAGTTGGTGAGAGTTGGGTCATATTGTGAATCTTATTGTAGATATACCATTCATATACTAGGGCAGGGGACGGCAAACTACGACACGCGTGCCGAGAGTGGCACGATTTTCAATGGTACGCTGGGCGATTTGAATAAAAATAATATAAAACCTTTATGTTTAATTAAAACCATTTATGTGACTAATAGTTTTAATAACAACGTGTTTTATATTCAAGCGATTCAATTGTTTTGTTTCAAAAGTTAAAATTAATATCTTCAGAACTCAAAATTTTGCTGAACACATTTATAGCTTTTGTATTCATTTTGATTTCTATTAAAATATTAAATATTCAAGAAACAGTAGCTATTTAATATATTCGATTTAGACACATTTTGTCAAATTATTGTACTGGTTAACTAGTATAAAAATATATACGATTTGGGTGAGCTTAGGTTGATTGTCACGCTGAGCAACTTTGCGGCACAAATATACCAAAAGGTTGCCGACCCCTGCTCTAGGGGAATTCTAGTGAATTCCCTTAAAGCTCCGAGTACTTATATGACCGCCCGAACAGACAGCGAGACGCGCGTGGTTTGTCCAATGTATGCAGACTTTATGGCCATAGAAGGGACAGGTGGTCACCGCGAACCCTTTAGGAACATTTCACGAGCCACCACTGCTTGGAAAAAACCAATGGGCGCGATTGTATGATTTTAGTAGTTCATAAAATGTAAAAATAAGATTGTGCACACCCGCTTTGGTGGCCACGGGGTCTAACGCGCTACTCTCGTATTGAACTGCCGATGACGGGAAGATGGAGGTTCGAATCTCAGTTGGTTGTACTGAGGGTGTTTTTTCCGAAATGGTTTTCCACTTTCCCTCCACACGAATGCGAGTACCCTTCCTCTAATCATAACTTTCCCAATCTATAAAACCATTAGCGTAATTAGTACATAAGTGTATAGCCCGGACGGGTAGTAAGACATGGTGCTAAGGAAAAAAATGAATTCATCATACTAGTACGGGCTACTCGCATTTTTACAGTAATGGAGTAGAGATGAGAAAAGTGGTATTCGTAGGAAGTGTACTTGCGTTTTCGTGGAGCGAGAGTAAGAAATAATTGAGGAAAAACCAATCTGAGTACACTCAGCTAAAATATGAGCAACGAACTCCCCTGGTAATTTAATCTATTGCAAGCACGACACCTTAATCCCGGTACACATTACAAAATATAATAGCTGTCTGTGCGAGATGTTACCACAACCTTGTGCCGTATGAACACTCAATACTCAACAAGATTTGCTTTTCCCAACTCAATGAACGCAATATCTTGTACCCTGTAGGAAATAGAAAATGTCCTATATGGGATATTTTCATGGTGTAACATTTGGTTGTAAACATAGATTACCCTGTCTGCTTACTTACGTTGTTTTTTTTTCTTTCTAAAATGTACTTTTGTAAATTTATTAACAACCAAATACTTGGTTAAAATAAATCTAAATTATGATTATCGGAGATTGAACCCCAAATATAGGGGTTCTCGATTGTTTAAGAAGAAAAAATACAATTTGAAAACAATTCTTTATTCATATTTAAAGCCGCTGGGGATGATTAGTGATGATTATTTTAACTATAAAAAAGGGCAATTAATCCATCGTATATTTCAAATATTGTGAGAAATCGTACGTGTTTAGTGAACTATTTCTGAATAAAACTGGTGTGTGCAATCAAGCCTACCTAGATATTGTGTAAAATACCTTATTTCATGTGAACCGGACTCTAGGCTGTGTGATCACCAATGGGGGTAACTAGGGTCACATTCAAAATAACAGTAAGAGTGTATTTGTAAACGCACCGGGGAAAGCTACGCCTAGAAATAACGAGCAAAGGAATTTCATGAAACACCTTTTTCTGCTAGTAGTTCCACTGTCCACCGCTGGACCGCAGGCTTTGATCGCTTCACCCCTGCTTTCACTAAGGTTTTTTTAGCACCACGTTGTACTATCCACTCTGGTTATACGTTAATTGCTTAGGGATGAGTAAGTTTGAGTTTAGATAAAGTGTACCAACATTTGTGTGGAGAGGGAGCGGTAAACCATTTATGGAAAAAAAACCTCAGTGTTTCCAACTGGGATCGAATCACGATCTCTCCGTCATTGGCAATCTATTAAATTGAGATAGTAGTGCCTTAGACCATGCGGCCACCGAAGCGGATCACTTTAGTTCAATTGGTAAATGTTATACCAGAATGTTTTTTACGACTTTGTGGTGTGCGGTACTTAGTTTTGTTTCACATTCAGTGTTCGTATGTGTGTCTATGCTGCATCAATGTGGCAACACTGCCAAATAACACAGTCAGTCCATCGTGGATGTCTGAGTTTTGTGTCAGGTCACGGACCCATCAGAGTAGACAAGTGTCCACGATACTATCACGGCGTTATCATGCTTGGGGGGGCCCCTTGACTTTCATAATACCAACTTCGTATCACAGTACAGCACACAAAGTCCAGCAGCACTGCGTAGAACATGAGGGAACCCCTCGATTATACATATATATAATCACCACGTCTTACTACCTGTTCAGGCTATATAAATATATGATAATTGCTCTAGTGGGGTAGTGATGAGGAAGGGAGAATTTAAGAGGTGATCTACAATCATTTGCGCGGAAGGAGAGTAGGAAACTATTTATGAAAAACCAACCTCAGTAGACACGACCGGGATTTGAACCCCGAACTCCTCGTCACCAACATGCCAGTTCAACACGGGAGGGACGTGTTAGATCATTCGGCCATTGAAGTGGGCCAACCCCTAGAATAGCTCCAGGGGAATGGAACGGACCTAGGTATGGAGCTTCTAGAACAACTGTCAGGGAAGGGAGTGTGCCTCATATGATCCTCCAATAAGTTTGACACGCCTGGTCTATATCATTGAGTTGGTCATTGTCGGGACTGTTTTCAGTAAGGCTAGCCCAAGAGAGACAAGAGTCAAAGGTTGTAGACACTGTTGATATGCCGAGCGAGGATTGATTGAGAATTGGGGGGAACAAATAAACAAAATCCCGTAGACGTAGATTTATCTGAATAACATTCTGGTTCCCAAGTCTAGAGGATATAGAGCATACAGGAGCGGTCCGAGGTGAGTTTGGCGTCCGGACGGAATTTCTTTTTGGGGCCTTCCAATATAACCGATGAATAATTGGAAAAGAGGGAAATAATCCCCAAACCAAACAGCTCTAAACCTAACGTAGCCTAAGAATGATAGGAAAATAATCCTTAAACCTAACAACTCCAAACATAACCTAATCTGGGCGTGATAGGAAAATAATCTGAAAGGAAACTCCCCAAATGGTAATCAATCATACTTCAAACGTTTCACTGAGATATTGTACGAAAATGTTTAGGATTAAAAAGAAAACTATACGAACATGTTTTTTTAGACAATGCTCTCCTATCTATATTTTGTTATAATAAACAATTTGATATAATAAACGATTTACGAGATAATTGAAAAACTGTTTTAGGGCGCCATTTTTTTCAAGATGACAAATGTAAAATAACTTTTTAAGAGTGGCATTACATCCTATTTTATTCACCACCTAACACTATACCACTATGTCAAATTTCATTTTTGTATCAAAAAGTGAACGATTGTTACGCTTAGCAACTCCACTATAATGCCTAGGTTGCGTTAGGTTAGGTTGGTGCTCTGTTTGGCACCCATTTCGAGATGATGACCCAGGAAGCCGCCCCTGGGACCAGAGGTTTCCAAATTGTGGTCCACGAGCTTTGCTTCAATTGATTACAAATATCAACAAGAAAATATTCAGACATAAAAAATATTTACTTTTTCCATATCTTAACACCCATCTGGACTATCCTCATTTATTTACAATAATGAGTTTAGAATGAATCAAGTATGATTAAGAGTAAATATACCCACTGACCTCCTATCTCCCGTCTCTTGTCTATCAGGGTCTGGAAGTGGTGGGCAGCGAACCAGTATATGTTGGAGGGCTGGGACCTCAGGACCTCCCTGGTGAGTCCTTCCAGGGCTGCCTCCAACCCGTCAGGAATACCAACCTTGAGGAACATTGGCCCAGGTCTCGACCGAACACTCATCTCGCTACGGGACAAGACAACATCATTCAATGGCCCATTACGATACTCACTTATCACTGATTAGTATATCAACTATTTAATGTAGCTCAAATTGTAAATTAAAAATGAAGAATGTGGGATTGACGCATTGATTGATCTTCTTACGAATCGACACTTAGAGCACCAGAAGATACAAATATATATTTGTGGTAAACATTGATAACATTTTATTGTATTTTTTTGAGTTATTAAAAAGGTATTGTAAATATCCATCAAAGTGACAGATGCAGATCAGATGACTTGACGTATTAATACGTGAAAGTAGATATAATAACATTTTCTAGTTGTATGTGTTCGTAAGATATATGGTGTATAAAAATTGTTTTTCGGCGTATTACTTTCATTTGGAAAGATTACTAAGGAAAGTTTTACCCCAGATGGAGGAAAACTAAATTGTGATTTTGAAAATGTCATCATATTAAACAGTCAATTGAATGTTTATATTAACTCATGACCAACTAGGGCTTTCATTAAATATCTTATGTACCTTATAGAGTTATCCTTCCCTTCACCTCTCTTCCTGCTTGCACACAAAAAATACCAACATTTTCCAATTTCCCTTTGTCTACGTTACTATAAGTGATTAATGCTCTTTCCCTCTATACATTTTTCTTTATTTATTAATTGTAGACAGCGGCCTTTTTGTAGAAATAATTATATCGGTAATGTTATTATTTATCCTATCCGACCTTTCTGCTGGTTCCAGTCACAAATAATAGAAACAAACTATTTTTAGAGAGGGGGGGAGAAACAGTTACCGGCGGATCCATCGAGACCAGCTAGAAGAAATTGTTGTTGTGCTAGTAGATCACAGTTTTGTTCTTTCATTGCAGTGGTATACATTTTTTTTTACTATATGAGCACAATTTTTACTTTTGTTTTGCTCTCGTGAACTAATTAGTTAGGAATAAAACTAGTAGCTACGTGAAAAATAGACTTTATTCCCTCCATACAAAAAATGCTTAGCTTAATAATTATGTCAAGTTCTTATCTTTAATATAGTATAAGAATTTATCTTTGAATTTAAAGATAAATAATATATCTAATTAGTTTTCTTTGAATTTGAAATTGATATTTTTCCTTTGTGGTCAAGTTAAAGGAAAAACCAACCTATATTATAATTTATATAAGATAGTGATAGTATTTTTTTCAGAGACAAACTCTTGTTTACTTGTAGACCTCGGTGGGCTTGTGGTAAAATGCTCATCTCAGGACCCGATGATCGTGGGTTAAAATCCAGCCGGGGTCAACTGATTAATTGTGAGAGATTATAATCTGTAGAACAACTTCCTTCGGAGGGGAAATAAAGCCATCGATTCCATGTCAAATGTGACGTGTAAAATAACCATAGAAAATATGTGAAAATACCTTTCCCGGCAAAGTTGGTAAGTATTTTCGCTCTCGCTCATAGACATTCTCTTGTGCTGATAAAATCAGTTGGTTCATAAAGTGTACGTTAAATACCACAAATAAAAAAACTGTTGCTCGCGCCAGCCTCAAATTTAAAAAATTTATATATACAGCGTGTTCGTAAACTCATAGCCTAAACTGCAAATATAGTTTGTTTGAACCAAAACTAAAACAAAATCCCTGTACACTTACATCCGGAAAACTATGCTAATACCATTAAATTGTGTTAAAAGTTTCTGCGTACAACGCCTGTAGAACAAAGCTGTGCAAGCATGTGTGTACAACAGGTTGCATAGGAATTAGGCACGCAGCACTACACACCTGGACATCTTGGGGCACAGCAGCAGTACATACCACAATTTATGGTAAACCACACACCAGTCCATCTAAAATGTGAATACGTTCTGAGGGTCATCTGTACGGTCCCACATCACAGAACTTGCTTACCATTATCACAGGGGCAGTGCCGCGCACCTAACTACTCTGCAACTTGTTGAACACACATGATTGACAGCTTTGCTCTCCCGGCGCTGTACACCAAAACTTTGAACACAATTTAATGGCACGAGCATAGTTTTCCGGATGTAAGTGTACAGCGATTTTGTTTTACTTTTGGTTCAAACAAGCTATATGATCAGTTTGGGCTACGAGTTTCCGAACATCCTGTATATAAGACAGGGTGGGTACATTTTACCCTATCATAGCCATACAGGGTGAGTGATTTTGGTTTCAGACCTAGTGGGAGGTGATTCCTTATGAAAAAATAAGTCGGAAATATATATACGACTTTTTCCCGAAAGTGATTACTAAGGTAGTTATGAGCCCTTGACAATTGCGTTTTAAAACGCTTTTATGTTAAAATATCAGAAACAGCTTGAGCTAAACAACAAATCTCTGAATAATGTTTTGTTGAACTAAGATGTTAAACCTCTGAAACCTGGTTGGTAATATCATCCCCTTTCACTGATTTAATGGGGGTTGACAGCCTCTTTTCACATTGAATTTTGTAACACTGGGATGTAATTAATTTTTAATTGATAATTATTAATAAGAATGTCTAACTTAACAAAAAGGGTTGTCTTATCGGAACACTCTTGGGTTCACCGTTTCAGAGAAAATCACAAGTTTAGTTTCGACACAGATTGTAAGTGCCTTGTAGTTAGGCAGCCAGTTGTGCATTGTTGCAAAGTGAAGCGAGGTAGTGTGAAAAGAGAATTGCAACCCCATGCATGTACCCTACCTAATTAATATTCCATGAAAGCCTATAAATGCAGAAGTTGCTTAGTGTAAATTCTATAATTCTATGTGCTATTTATCATGTAATAATGTAAATTCTGGTTCAAAAATTGAAATTAAATAAAAAATGTGTGATTTTATAAAAACATGCATAACCTACCCTACGACAGATATTTGATTAATATCTAACCAATATATTGATTCCTAAAATATACAACATATCGAACAATTTTTACGTATTATTGTTTTGTCCTGTCAGCGTGATTATCCAATTGAAGCAAAGATCAAGAGATAAATATAATAGTCCTGCGGGAAGTAGCTTAGAGAACATTATTATATTGGAATGTACAGTACAACAATACTGGGCAATTAAATATTGTTTCATACTACTAGTTTCGATATCAATATTGAAATTGAGTATATTTAACCCAGCTGTTTTTAATAGAGTGCTTACAATCAAGTATATGAGATATGTAATAACTAGAAAACTCAATATATACATGAATTCGAGAACGTAATGTGAACAAATCAATATTGGCCGTAAGTCATTTCTTGTGGCAATGTTTAATTATAGTCAAATTACTTTACTTTAATGCCTCACAAGTAAATAATGTTAGACTTAATTACTAAACTTACGACATTTACTGAGTGCAATACCAGGTTCAGGAAATTATATACAATGAATAACGCATAAATGTTTGTTCAATAATATAATGTATGGTGGAATTTAATGCGAATTTCAAACTTCATAAGAGCAATAGCTATTTTATTCATTTTAGCTTTTTTTTTAACCTAAGCAATGGTCCGGTAGTTTAATTTACTGGAATATATTTTATTTGGAGTGGTCAACATAAGTGTTGTTTTACTTGTGTTCAAGTATATTATCTTTAAAGTTCTGTCGGCGGATGCTACGACAGTCGTAAACATATTTAAAAACAATAATTTAATTCCCCCTTAAAAGTGAATACAAACCAACAACGGATTTTTTTAATAATTAACTTATGTATAATAGATATGAATAAATTCCACTATAAAATGTCAAATCGAAGTGCCATCTTAAAAGCAAGCGAAGGGTTGTAATTTGTTAAACTCACTCCGGAAAGTTGGCAGCCTGGAACACTCGGAGAACTGAAGTGAGTCGGCTCTACTAATGCAAGGCGGGTTGCCGTGGCAGAGACGGGAGGGGGAATAGAAAGACTATTGATCAAACTACGGTACACTATTAATAACTTGCAGATCAATTCTAAGTTTCCACCTGCAGTAAAATGTTCTCGCTCACAATATCAGACGCCCAACTACGTTTGTCGCCGCTTTCTCACACTTTTTGTCTGACATCAAAGAGAATGCTAGTCTAGTCTTATAGCTCTAAAGATAATACAAGGATTGCATCCCTAGCTCATGGCATATTCGGCTCAACAATTATTTAATGAAGAGATTTTACTTGTTAACAAAATAATCAGGCGTGTTCAGCCCTATTATCTCCAAAGCAAAATTAGCCTGCCCCAAAGTTTGCCACTAACTTAACGACGTAAACTTTTAGCTTAATGTTACTATCTGGGTAATTTCCTTTAGGTATTTCGATTATTTTTAATGTAAAATCTAGGAAAGTTGTAGTGGATGGTAATCATTTTAACCATAACATCTTAGGCCCAGTTCCCTAACCACTGCAGTCAAAAGAATATTAGGAATATTGTCTTTAGCAGCTATTTGGATTTATTTTTATGGTAATTTAGAACAATTATTATTAAAATAATGAAAATGTTTTAAATTAATTTTTGTTGAGATGGTAAATTAATGCATCTTTTGTTTTCTTACTTCCTTGTCTCTATGTACAGTACGTGTAGTCAGTTGAATATAGCCAATGGCCTTTTGTCGTATGTGTATTCTCTTTTTTACCATCAATATTAGCCACTGTTCTAAACTTGCTCTGCCTTTTTTTAATGTAACTAACAAAGGTTATGGGCCCAGGCATAGTTTTACACCACACGAGTGACATAATGAAGGGAAGTGAAGTAAAGTTTTTGGTATCTAGTCTAGGAGTAAGCGTGTTCACTAACGTTAGTTTCTCGAAAGTTTTACACTACAAATGGTAAAAATGAGTGTATCTACATCGGGATTGCTGATATTAGATAAACTAATCGGAAGAGAAAACTACTCCAGCTGGAAATTTGCAATGAAAGCTTATTTGGAGAACGATTATATGTCTGTGGTGATATAACCAGAACCTCCCGTGACAGAAAATGCACCTAAGATGGGATCTTGGAAGAGTAAAGACAGGAAATCCCTATCAAGAAAAATGTTGTTTGTGGAAAAAACAAATTATTCTCACACAAAGAATGCCAAGACCGCAGCTTAAGCATGGATTGCGTTGGAAAAAGCATTCGAAAACTCGGGCTTGAGTAGGAGAGTGGGGTTACTAAGAACACTAGTTACTACTAACCTTAGCAACTGTAAGTCTGCGGACGAATATTGTGATACGATTATATCAACCAAATACAAATTAAATGAGACGGGTTTATCTGTAAATGATGAGTGGGTAGGGACACTGCTTATTGCTGGTTTACTTGACAATTAGTTCTGGTATGCAAATTACGGGTGATTCTATCGAAGTGAAATTATTTCAAGATATCAAAGTGAATGATTCTACTTTAACCAATGAAACGGCTTTATTCACACCACAAAGTAAGTTCAAGAAAAAACATCTGCAATGAAATGTTTTAGTTGGGGTAAGCCTGGCCATTTTGCCAAAAATTGTAAACAGAAGACGGATAGGAATCATTAAGGTATGGTAAGAAACAGTGATCATACTCGTGAAAAGATTTCTACAGCCCAAGGAAAGACAGATTTTTTGGCCTATAATGACAAGATTGAAGACGAGGGTCATTGGTTTCTGGATTCATGTGCATCAACTCATATTACAAACAATTTAAATAAAGTTTCAAACATAACCTCAACTGAAACCAGGGAGACAGCTACTGACAATTCTGATTTAGTCGCAGATGTGTCAGGGGCTATTAATCTAGAATTCATGGTAAACGACACTACTGTAGAAGTAGAAGCAAGTAATGTGTTGCCCATTCCAAACTTGGCAATGGGTTTATTATCAGTTAGTAAAATAGTTCATAAAGATCATACTGTAACATTTTACCAAACAGGAGGCTAAGTTCATGACAGTGATGGTCGGTTAGTTGTTAAAGCCCATTTTAAAAACGGATTATTGTTTAGATACACCCCGAGAAAACTAATCCAGTTTTACACACAATCCAAGGATTTTTTGTGGCACACCACCTCAATCGGAAAGGGATGTAGAAACTCAGCCAAATGTCAGAAGGTATGGACCTGAGCTATTTAGTTGATTATCCATGTGAGCTTTGCATTATGGGTAAACAGGCGAGACTTCCATTCAAGAGAAGCAAAATGTACTGTACATTAAATATTTTACAGAGTTAGTGCATTTAGACTTGTGTGGTCCAATGGAGAATGATCCTAGACGCAGGCCTCCCAAAGTACTATTGGGTCGAAGTTGTATCTACGTCAGCTAACCAGTACCTTACAATTCTGTCACCTGCAACTCTTCTGAGAGATAAAACTCCTCATGAGATATGGAATGGTAGAAAACCTAACTTGTCACATCCAAGAATTTTTGGATGTGAAGCTATGTTCCACTTATCTAAGTCATTACGGAATAAATGGGATCCTAAGTCATTACGGAAGAAATGGGATCCTAAGTCATTACGGAAGAAATAGGATCCTAAATTTTAAAAATTAACATTTTTAGGGCATTGTGAAAATATCAAGGGGTACAGGCTTATTGATCCCATAAGTAAGAAAATCACAATTAGTCGAGACGTAGCGTTTCTTGAAAACAAGGTCAAATCAGAAGAAATTCAAGAAGAGGAACGAGTAAATGAGGAAGAGCAAACAAAATCAACTCTCAGATGTTCTTCAAGACAACCCAAACCCAAGGTATGGACTGATCACATCACTTGTTATGTTAAAGAACAAGATGTTAAAGATGGTTCAGTAAATGAAAATGAAGCTCTGGAAGGAAGCGAACGTTAAAAATGGAAGGAAGCCATGTCTAAAGAAAACAAATAATTAATAAAAAATTGTTCCTTTGCAGTTTTTATTTAGCACCACGTCTTACTATACGTTCGGATACGCTTAAGTACTAATTACGCTAATTAATTAGGAATTGTGAAGGTTGATTTTAGAGGAAGTGAATCAGCATTTACGTGGATGGAGAATGGACAACCATTTAGCAAAAACCATCCCCAATTCACCCAACCGAGATTAGAACCTTGATCTCCCCATCCTCAGCAGTTTTACTCAACACGAAACTAGCGCGTTATGTGCCTCAAGAGCAAGTGAGTGCTTAAAGTAAAACCCGGCAGCAAAAATAAACCTCCAACATACAAAGCAAGACTTGTCATTAAAGGATGCAATCAAAGACAAGGCCTCAATTACAATGAAACATTTTCGCCGTCGTCAAATATACCTCTATACCAGGCCAGGCCAACACGTTGATTGCGATTAACCGGTCGATCACGGCATCATTTTTGGTCGATCACTAAATGCTTGGTGTGCAAGAAATGTTCAAATTCTCGAAAATAGAATAAGCTAGCTGTATATCTGAGCTTAGGCCGTTCACGTTGATATTAAACTGAGTTTCATCACACGACCGACGACGTCAGAGCAAGCATAGGCACTGCAAAAAAAAATTTATTTTAAGTCCGTCTACTATCACTTGAGACAAGAGAGTTGGCAACTCTGGTAAAACGTGGACTGTATCGGATCAGTAGCTTGGTGCTCAGCAAATATTCTCTGTGTTTATGCTCGTGCCGGGTTCATTCCTCATTCAACTGCTTTTTCCTATATTATTCGTTTCTCGTGGCATTAATAAGGGCTACTGCCTTAAATTCCTACTCCATCTTGTAACATCAATAACAGTGGCTGTTTTATAGTGAAGTAAAAGATGAGTGCTTCTAAAAAGAGTAAGACTTATCATTTTCACGAAGAGTGAGAGCTTCACTTCGTCTTTATTATGATAAAAGACAAATGTTGTTGCTTGATTTGTAATGCTACAGTGGAATTACCTAAAAAAAGGTAATTTGGAAAGGCACTTCAACACACTTCCCGGCAAGTACCAGTTGGACTTTCCTCCCAATAGTGAGGTTAGAACACTCAAGTTAAAATAACTTAAATCCAGGTTATCGGCACAACAAACTTTGTTCGTAAAGCCAGCTTTATAATCGAAGGCAGTAACAATTGCATCGTTCAAAGTAAGTCTCCTTATTGCAAAGAAATGTAAACTGTTTAGTGATGGTGAATTTATTAAGGGTATGTTTTTAGAAATAGCAGATAAACTTTTTGAAAATTTCTAAAACAAGAATGAGACTAAAACTGCTTTTCAAGACTACAGTTACCCCGAAATACTGTGATGCGGTGAGTTGAAAAAATGAGTGAAAATGTGGGTAAACAATAATTGTAAGCAGATATACGTAAATGCCGTGCCATCTCTTTCCAGTTTAATGAATCCACATATATCAGTGATGCAGCTCAAGTCATTACTTTTATACGTATGATTTTTAGTGATCTTACCACAAAAGAAGAAATGCTTGGAATGATTTCTCTGAAAGAGAGAACTACAGGTCTGGACATATTCAACGCCTTCAAAAATTTCGTTAATAAGCTTAAATTGCCTCTATTTAAGCTAGTATCAATTACAACGGATGGAGCAAAAGCAATGACAGGTAATGTTAAAGGTGTCATTGCATTATGCCAGATAGATGATGACTTCCCCGATTTTTTTAGTTATCATTGTATCATTCACCAGCAGGTACTGACCAGCAAGCGTTTAAACACAAAATTGTGATGGACATTTAACGCAGCTTACATCAGACCAGGTGGAATTGCAGCAGATGTTCCAGAAGGTTTGATTGAGGATGTTGAAAAGTTTATAGAGCAATTTACGAAATATATAGATGATGTTGATGAGCTTTTAACAGAGAGCAGAATATGGAAGCAACACACTGTGGGAATCAGTGAAATATCAGTAGCGCAAGCACTTGATTGGGGCTTTAGCGGACCAATGCTGAGCGCCGCTGGACTTGCTTGGGAATTACGAAAAAGCCAGCCATATGAGATACATGATTAACTAGATTTTGATATACCTATTGGCAAAAATGGCGATTGTTATGACTGTTATTTAGTTAGAATGGCGGAAATTAGGCAATCTATTAATTTGGTAAAGCATTGTATAGAGAAACTTACTGAAGGCCCAATAAAAACTGAAGACAGAAAAATTTCTCCACCACCAAGGGAAGAAATGAAGATATCCATGGAAGCTCTCATTCACAATTTTAAATAAGATTGTAAATTCAATCCGTGGACAATCTCTTCAAGATGCAACTGGGTGGAAAAAATAATGATTTAGTACTACATACAGATGTAAGGTGGCTCAGTCGGAGTAAGCTTCTCCAAAGATTCCGCAATTTATTGGGTGAGATTAAAAATATTTTTGGAAGAAAGTGTAGGCGAATATTGAGAGTTAGAAGATGAGGTCTGGCTGTCTGACTTGGCATTTTTGACAGATTTCACTGGCAAACTAAGTTCTCCGAATCTAGAACTCCAGGGAAAAGATAAAAATATTAGTGACATGATCGGCTTGATTTCTGCCTATCTAAAGCAGTTCCAACTGATGATCACTGATCTCCAACAAAACTCTTTCGACCACTTTCCAAACATGCAAGATCACAACCAAAACTACCCAGGTTTTGAGTTTGAAAGTGAGAAATATGTTTTTGAAATTGGTACAGTTCAACAGGAATTTCAATCCAGATTTAGTGACTTCAAAAAAATCGAAGATATTTGTTTAATATCTTTCTTTCCCACTCAGAGAAGACTTAGACACAAATAGCATCGCAGGAAAAATCATTATAATCTTCTTTATGGATAAAGCGTCTCTTGAAAATTAGATAACTCTACGGTGTGATTTGTTTTTGCAGGCCCGGTCATCAGGAGAAGAATTTTAGAAATATGTTTCCCGGGAGAAGTATACCAACATAAGAAAATGCAGTGAAATGATTCACTCCTGTTTTGGTTCAACGTATTTGTGCGAATTGGCATTTTTCTACTTGAAATTAACGAAGACAAAACATCGCTCCAGTTAATAGATCTATATTTGGAAGGTTTATTTAGACTGGCCCTGTCACAGTATACATCTGATTTTAGAAGACTGGTGGATGATATGAAACAACAATTATCTCATTAGTAAGAAATCTGTTTTTAAATGTATCCAGTGTCTTAAAATGTCAGAACTTTTGCTTTTTGTAGACAGTATTTTTGCATTATTTTTATCTTTATAAAAATATTTTTTTAATATATAGATATATATTTTTTCTATTGGTATTTTGGAGGCGATGTAGGCCCCAGTAGCTCATGGTTGGTCTTAGCTAATAAAAGTAGATCTCGAAACAAAACAAGTTGGCCAGACATGCTACGATACTTGATATCACTGGCAGCAAGAGAAGATCTAAACATAGATCATTCAGAAGTTACAACGGCGTACCAATATGGAGATCTACAAGAAGACATTTATGTGACGCCACCTGAGGGACTGAAATCAATTCGAGATGAAAGACATTGGAGTAGTTAAGAATTGCCTTGGAATGGAAATTACCAGAGAAAGAAAAGCAGGTAAAATTTGGATCTCATAAGAAGACTACACTAAGAAAATTCTAACACGATTTAACATGACTGAAGCAAAATCAGTGTCAACTCCAATAGACTCTACGCTGGACTTTCAAGATAAAACTCAGAAGAGATGGAGGACTTAAATGCTCCATAATTATCAAGAAGCTATAGGTATTCTATTGTATCTTTAACAAATTTCCCGGCCAGACATTTGCTTTGCTGTTAACCTACTGAGCAGGTATAGCCTATCTTACAAATAAATTCATTGGTTAAGTGTCAAAAGGATTTTCAGATATCTTAAAGGAACAGTAGACTTTAAGTTAGAATTTACTAAACAAGAAAATGAAAACCTAATGGGTTTTAGTGATTCAGTCTGGGGTAGTAAAATTAATAACAGGTATTCAGTAGTTGGGTCTTGTTTCATACTACAAAATGGCCTCACTTCATGATGTAGTAAAAAATAGAAAACCATCGCGTTGTCTACTTGTGAAGCAGAATATATGGCATTGTCCTTCACCATCAAGGAATCATTGTGGCTCACAACTTTAATTTCTGAAATAGAGCCAGAAAGAATCACAAAATCTATAGATGTGTTTTGTGATAACATAGGAGCTATAGCCTACATTTGTCAAAAAACTCTGTTACTAAATTTAATCAGAGATCCAAACATATTGATATTAAAATACAATTTCATAAGATAGCATGTAAACTCAGAAGTAATTAATATCAAATATATTCCCACAGAAAATATGTTAGTAGATGTAATAGCAAAACCTCTTTCTAAGGTTAGACATGAAAGCTGTGTACAGCGCTAGTAATAGTCCATATCCAAGCCCTGGATAACTCCAGCCCCTTCCTACCACCAACCCAGACCTCAAAACGGTAGAAATAAACATTTTAACTATCGCAAGCCACCCTTTTCTCTTTGATCTAGGAGGTATCCCGAGATCACCAAATGTGTCGATCTACCGGCTAGCCAAGCTATAATCAAGTCTGTTTACTGTGACGCATATTGTTTTCAACACGTATTATTATATTTAAATATGAAATAATAGTGCTACTAATAGTTAGAGGACATGCATCCTCAATATCGAGCAGGATTGGTAAGCCACAGTGAAAATCAACCTGTGTACCAGACCAATAATTGAACCCCAACCACTCATACTAAAGAGTGGATGCATATGCAAATTTAATTTAAGTGCACATCCCCCATTGGTCAACCCCGAAAGTGTTTTTACCTCTAATTTATATAAAATTTCGGCTTATTAAGAATTTGGTTAAGGCCATGGATTAAAATGAGGATCGGTTTGATTATTAATTGAATGTAAAGTTTCCTCGAATAAGGAATGCTAAAATTAAAGAAGGCTTTTTGTAAGCTCTCAAATAAGAGCTTTAATTCAAGACGGAAAATTCGAAGATGTATTAAACCAAGTTGAAAAAACAATTTTGAGATTGTTCATAAGGGTTACAGAAAAGTTTTTTTGGAAAATCTTAAAGCACAGAACTTCCGTGACATTGTAGGTGAACTCTTATATTCATTCAAAGTTATGGGGTGTAATAAGTCATTTAGATTCATTTCTTAGACTCCCATTTGTATTTCTTCCCCGAGAATCTCAATGCTGTCTACGACTTACATGGAGAGCGATTCCACCAAGCCATTTCGTTCATGGAAAAGAGGTTCCAGGGAAAATGGAATTCTAGTACCGGTAAGCCCGTAGACTTTTACTGGACATTTAAGAGGGATGTTGCCTCAGTGGCGTAGTTAGCTAACGCGCTAGTTTCATGTTGAACTAGACTGTTAAGGACGGGGTGATCGAGGTTCGAATCTCGCTCGAGTGAACTTGGGTGTTTTTTCCTAAATAGTTTTCCACTCTCCCTCCACGCAAATGTGGGTTCACTTCCTATAAATTCAACCTTCCTAATTCCTCATTCATAAGCGTAATTAGTACATAAGCGTATAACCCGAACGGGTAATAAGACGTGGTACTAAATTAAATTTAAAGAAGAGGGTTGTTCCAAATGCCAAATACACAAGAAAATAATCAACTGTCACTCTTTAGGTATAATATTAATAGTTTTATAAATGTACGTAAATATACATTTGTGTTATATTCATGTTAGCCTGTAGTGTCACTAAAAATCCCTGCGTGATATACTAGTTATAAGCCATTCCACTCTCAAATTGCAGTACAGGCTCTTATAGACTATTACCATCTCTTTCCAACCCATTGGTTTCTCTGTTAGCGCTGTCCTTTTTCTATCTAGCGGAGTTGCCATTTTGTATCTTAAATTTGAACGTCGTTATTTCTATGAAATAAGCATGGAATATTAAAAAACATTCACTAATGCACCTTGTGAAATCAATTTAAGCCACCATTCATGTTTTTAAATAACTTTTTTTTCAAAATATGAAAATATTCATTGTGTCAAAGTTTAATGAGGTTCCAAATGTATCACGTCATAAGTCTCGTTCTAATAGTGTGGAAAAGCCAGTAATTTTATGGTGGCTGTTATAATATTTATGAACAACGTCTGCAGTCTGAAAGGAATATCTTTTACACAATGTTAAAAAAAATTAAAATGCATTATACCTCCTGAAATATTTAAAGTAAAACATGAAAAAGTTGTCTTGTTAGAAACCTATTTTTCTTTTGATGTTACATAGGTACATTATGTTTAAGAAATGATAAGAAAAGCTCAAATTTATTTGTGAAAAAAAATATGGGTCAACAGCGCCCCCCC